>NADL03000186.1:0-46028 GCA_002205965.3 Kappaphycus alvarezii
AGACGGCTTAAGCGCGTTGAACGTGGAGGTTTGCAGGGCGGATGCGAGGAAATGATCGGTTGATTAGGGGCAGCAAGGTTCACAGCTCCGTCAAGCAGTGAAGCGGATTTGACCAAGAAATCCAGCGCGGCATGTGAAAGAGCAACGAGGGGGTTGCTGAGGGTGGCAGCGGGACGGTTTGCTTCGGCGCCATATAGAGTGGTGTGACGAGGGCTGGCCCCAGGACCGACGGAGAAAGGGACCGAAAGGTCGAGACTGCACGTGCCGGCGCGAGATTACTCGGGTAGTTGGGAGATCACAGACACGAAATAGTGTTACCCTGGGGAGGAAATACTTGAAAAACAAAAAGAGAAAGCGACAAAAACAGGAAGGATGAACGCGTTTCGCGAGAAGGAACCCGCGAGCGGTGTTGCGAGACGCACGCGGTGGCGGTCAGTGCCGCGGAGATGACAAGAGGAAAGGGATATAGAGGCGACAGAGTTGTGCAACAATATCGGAGAGTTCAGAAACACTTGTTTTCACGAGAAAGAACGCATGCGGAGGAAGTGATGTGGACGAGTCATACCGTCTTCATATTTCCACCAACAACATCAAATTGCCATCATGACCCCGCTGTTGCGTACTCGCGGTCATGTCGCTTTCGGTTTACATACAATGACCGCATGTGTGGTCTGCGTATGGGTGCAGATGCAATTTTAAGCCGAATACAGTACATTCGAGCAGCGCACTTGTTCAGAAATATGCTCTCTATTTCGAGTCAGATATTACATCAAAATACTTCGTGTTGTCGATGTACGCTGCTATTCTAGATATTTCTAGAGTTGTTAGCAGGAAGATATTCTTTCCGTCATCCCAGCCGTCATCTGGTATGACGGAGGGCAGCTATAATGGCCATTCGATTGAATGGCCACTCACCACGGGAACTCCGCAGAAGGGTGAGTGCGCCCGCTGCTTGCCTTACCTTGCAGAGTAGAATCTGCTCCCTCTTTCCCGCACTAGTCTTTCACTTGATTGCCGTCGTGTCCGTGGTTTCGCACGCCAAATTCGTCAACAAGCGCTTTGGTGCTCTTGATCAAAGAGTACAAGTTTCGCCGTGCTTGACCAGCTATCATAATGGCTACTTCAAATTAGGTGTTTGTCTGTGATTCAACCTCCGCTTTTGAACATTGTCGATCAGCCTGCTTTGATCAAAATTTGAGACTGCATTTGCTGCATACCGCACCCCAGTCGAGGACGTAAACCAAGATCGCGATGAGGAATCTAAGCTTTCTATAGCAACCGTTAAGGATTGTATCAATCCTGATGTACTGCACGCACTTTGTGTGATGGGAGATATTGATGGTGCTCCGACTCTTGAGGCGGCTACTGCCGAGAAGGTTCAGGCACGTTTCGAACAAGCTTCAAGCTCTTCACCAAAGGATCTCTCTGATCGTATTGACGCCACGCTTCGCGCCGGTTAGGTTTACACCGAACAAAGAGGATCCTGCAGGAGGGGTTTGTAATTTTCATCATCTCTGTGATCACTTCTCTCGATCAGAACAATCTTCATAGATCTTGAAGGATGCAGACATGGCAAAGAAGTTTCTGGACAGACTCGTGAGCAAATTTCAGCCAGACGTATTGCAAGAAAGGATGAAGATGATGCGTCGTGGATGGAAAACAGAACGGCTTGTGAGCATCAAAACAGTTTAGAGACGAAGTATCAAACATTGCCTTGGAACTGTCTCTAATGGAAACCGCCAGAGACCGTCTGAATCCTCGAAAAGCAAAGCAGAATCGTGATCGCGCTCGTAAGCATGGAGAACAGCTAACATCGGAAAAGGTTTCTCAGAAATAGGCAGTGATTCTCTCAAGTCAGGTCGTAATGTTTCTAAACGAAAGGACACTGAATGGTCTAAGCCTTGTCCAAACGAAGATTGTGACGGAATTCACCGCCTCAAGGACTGCCCAATTACTATGCACAAGAAGAGGAAGGGAATATTAGAGAACCACTACTCCAACAAGAAGTCAAAGAGACCTAAGACCTTGAATACTCAACCACAGGAAAACACGCAATCGCGAGACGGCGATGAAAGCCGTTTCATGGTTTTTTCCCGAGTACACAGTGTTTGATACTGTTCTTGGCGACTCTAGTGCCGACTTTAGAGCAATTGACTCAAATACCTTCAAGAAGATCATCTCGTCCGTCCTATATCTTTCTGTGAAAGTGTTCCCAGGCCACTGTCTCTCGAAGGTTCTTTCAAACTTTATGCAAGAGAAAACGTCAAAACCTCTCGCTCTGTAATACTGGTAATCACAATCTACTTTCCTGGCTCTAATATCCCGGTTCGTGTGAGGGGTATTGAATTTATGTCGTCGACCACGACATGGCGAAATTCTTTTAGGAAGACATTTCCTTCATTCGATTGGATTCAATCTCAAAGATCACTTGAACGCTTTCCGAGAGGACATTCATGACAAGAGTTTGACGTAAATTGATTCCTAGTCGCTCAAGCTGGCTCCTTCGAAATACCGCGGACTCTCATACATGGCAGCTGATGATGACCATATTGAACTTCCAGAGTGTCTGGCTGCCGGCATTGGCAAGGACAAGAAGAATCGATAGATCATTCGTTTACCAGGATTATCAGAGATGCCAGGACCAATGTTTTGACAAACCAAGGCCCAGAGAAGCTTTCAAGGCTTCTCCAAAGCTATGGGGGCGTTTTTCGCATCAAACTCGGAGCCGATCCTCCAGTAGACGTTGCTCCACTGAGCATCACTCTAGCTGAGAATGCCAGGCCGTACCGTTCTCCTCGGCGACGCTATGCTCCCCAGCAGAGGGAGTCCATTATTCAAACAATCCGAGAGCTAGAGGCAGTGGGTGCTATCTACAAGAACCCATTCGCCAGGTGGCTTCACCAGCTCTTGCAGTAACCGAACCGGGTTCTAACAAACTCCGCTTCACAATGGACCTTCGAGGACGAACTCACTCACGTTTCCAATCCAATCGGCAATGCCACATCTCGAGTCCAAATTCCAGGACGATTCCGGAAGTATCTGTTTCGCCAATATTGATCTCGCCCACGGCTATTGGCAGGCTCCTCTTTCCACAGAGTCACAAGAGATGATATTGATTCAAACACCCCCGGTAGTATACTCTTCCAGAAGCCTTCTCCAAGGAGGCAGTGACTCCGGAAATCATTTTCAAGCAGTCCTGGCAGATAAATTTGACGAACTACTCAAGAAAATGCTACAATGGATTGATGATTTCCTGTTCTACGCAGAAGAGAGAAATAACTCTTGGCCAACATCGAATCTTTTTTCGTGTCTGCAGGGAAATTGGACTTAAGATTCACACCGAGAAGTCGAACTTATTTTCCCGCAATGTTGAATTTTGCGGAATATTCATCTCTGCCGACGGTGTGCAATACCACCCACACTTTGAGTCGCTAGTGACGATGAAGACACCTAAAATGGTAAGTGACCTTCAATAATTCGTATGTGCCACCAACTGGATGCGCAATGCCATTCCTGCCTACGCTGAACGAATCACAGTACTTCATAACCGTTTAGAAAATTGATACAGGAGCGCAGCTTATCCCTTGGCAGCTCGTGGGACGCCGACCATGATTCAGCTTTCGCTGACATCAAATCTCAATTAGCTGCCTCATTGAAGCTCGCTTATCCGAAGCCAGATCACATTATTTGTCTCTACACGGACGCGTCGGACTCGCACTGGGCTGCTATTTTGACTCAGATCGCCGTTGAAGACCGCAACAAGGACGTCGAGTAAGCAACGGCACGAGCCACTGTGCTTCCTTTGGACTGAGAAGAAAAGCATATTAGAAATTCAGTAAACTCAGAAAAATCATTCATCATTCACCAAAAAATCAAAATCATCAACAACAAAATGATTCTCTTAAATACTTTTATACTATCAATTCTCCTTTACTGTGTTATCATAGTTGTTGCACTTGCATTTTACGATTCGATTTTTAGAATCGTGGAGGTCAAGGGCACCTTCCTTACGTATCAGCAGGACGTAGCTACTTCTGACACCTGTTGGTTTGTTGATTTGTTGAGGTATAGTGATTGATTGATTAGAAAGGATGGGTATTTAGCAGAGATAAGTATTTTAAATACTGTCACTACAAAAACCTTCCGCAAAGCTTATTCAAGCTATGACTTCGGAGTAATGTATCGGTTATTACAAAAACCAAGTTTAAACAGAGCTAGCCTAGTGTATAGTACTTTAGTAAGGTCCAAATTATGATTTGCTTCAAAAAACCAGTTGGGGGACTGTTCCCGCTCAGATCATGGTGTGGAATAAAAGTCTGAGATCCTTCTCTAAAAGGTGATGGTGGATAATGCCGCGGTTTCTCATTTTCAAGGTGACATAGAATTGATTTACTGTGTCCAAGTTGATACGGTAAATCGTCGGGAGAAGAGATACTCAGAACCAACTACCCTAAGAAGGGGGTGTTTCAAGCGACTAAAGTGCTACCGTGGTATAGTTGAACAAACAAAAAGGAGTATATGGAAGAGTTGAGAGGGCTACAATCAAGTATGAAAGAAGCACGGTCTACCACTGATGCTCTGTGAGCAGCGTAGGAAAAATATTTCTTGGGTCTGAAGTTGACCACTACTCGAGACTTTACTTGAAGTTGTCTGCCAACTTGCTTGACCTCCACAAGAGGGAGCAGTCTACTCGGCTTGTATAGACTTTTTTGCTAACCCTAAAGTCTCAAAGAAATATACTAAGAAACATAAAATGCATCAATTGGAATCGTGTGAACGAGAAAAACTAACAGCATATACTATCTGGACAAATATTTAGATTTCTTCCTTAATATCTTAGATCTCTACGTCAGAGCCAAATAGTTCCCCCAAAACATCCATATCACCCAGGCAGTCCCCACAAATATCCGCGAACGGCTTATAAATCCCATTGCCTCCTGCGACATATCTGCCAACCGGAACAAGATATCCGTCAGCGACATTACCAAAGCATTCAATGAGTCGATGAAAGACTATTTATTCATTGTATAACTCATGGGGGAGATACTAAGTTGTAAACATAGTTTAGGGCTGAAAGAGCTACGGTGAAGGTGTAATACTTACAAAGCGTAATGCGGACGGGATAAAAATAACGAGGAGTAGACTCACTATAGTGGCTTTCGAGGGCTATCAGTGGGGATTCGGAGTTTTGTCGTTCCACTATGGATAGGATTCCTCTATCGCACTAACTCAAATTGCATCCATGAATGCCCATATTCTTCCCGAAGACCGGAAAAATAGAGAAAGATAATAGCCTTTTTATAGAAAGGTTGAAAATAATATCCAGAGAGGAAACAAGAGAACCACCAAGAACTGCTGGCACTATTACATCTTTATTTACGATAAATTTTCATGGATGTTCAGTGCTGTGTAATTTTAAATATACATGGGATACGCTCTCCCTTTCATAGGTACAAAATACACTCAGATATGGTAGATGCACCCAAAAAATTATCCGCCACAACTGCACACCAAATAGAGTCCAGAATCACATGATAGCAATCTAGTAATACCATCAGTACGACATAGCGCTGTAACTACCTTGACGTATTTCAACTTTACCAGCAAAAAGACTAAAGCATCGAGTTGTATAAAAGACAAGGTAGAAAAAGCTGAACTTCAAGAAATAATTGGCGGCCTGTCGGCAACAAGATTGTCCGTGCTCGTTGCAAACGAACATCGAGCTTAGCTCGGCGTGAGAGCTTGAAAAAGAATAAGAAAAGGCCGTACTGGAGGAGCTACTAGAAGTCGGAAATAAAAGGGGACAAATAGTGATTCTAAAAGAAAACGAAGATGAATATACCGCGGTCAAGAACCCTGACTAAGTTGAGAAAAGAACACCTGGAAACTTCAAGAACGGAAGGGATGCTTCGGAATGGCACCGAGAGGTGGAAGCCCTTTTCAACAACGCAGGAGCCACCTCCTTCGCTTGGGATCCGAAACGCCTGAGGTACCCTTTCTCTTTCTGGACGATTTGAGCGATTTAACTGCAGAGGAAGACAGAATCGTGTATGTCAGCGGTGTGTGGACCAGCAGAAGATTTGGAGTTGCAGACGGAGATGAACGAGCAAGAGAATGGAAGCACTGGTCCATTTCATCCAGGATCTGGGCTTTTAAGATCATGAGGGGAGCGGTGCAGTCGGATTGGAAAGAGCAGACTACGGTCGTGGCTCCACTTTTGTTATATTTCACTGGAAAGGAATGAAAGGTGGAAGGCACAAAAGCGGTGGAATCGCCGACGTGGGGAACGGTGCGCCGAACCCTGCGTATCTTCGATAGACTGAATGTGCGGGCATGTCGTCCGGATATAAAACCGATGTCTTGCTCGTAGCCCTCTTAACTGTCTTCCTTATCTATTCCTTTTTGTTCGCTCAACTATACCACAGTAGCGCTTTTGTTGCTTGCAACACCTCCTTCTTGGGGTAAATGGTTCCGGGTATCTCTTCTACCGAAGATTTCCCACTATCAATGGGATTGCGATTCTTGGCACGGAGATGGCGTTTCTGCGACATTGTGATGAGGGCGCGTTTCTTGGCGGGCCCGAGCTTGGTTTGGTTGGAGGGACGAGTTTTGGAAGGTGTGGAGGCAGGGGGGCATTGGGATTAGGGGCGGGGGAGGGATTCGAGGGTTAGTATTGCTTGCGAGAAAGTTAGGTGGCCTTGCGACGGGCGGCACGCGCGGCGCGACGTGGGACTCGGGATGCATGGATGATGTCGTCGAGAGAGCGGTCGATGTTGACGATGGGAGGGGTTGATGTGGAAGGAGGAATGGCTTGGTGGGCAGGGTGAGTGGAGATTGGTGGTATGGAGGTGGGGGAAGGGGTGTTGGAGGGTGGGTTGAAAAGGTTGTGGAGTAGGTAGAGTGAGTGAAGGCTTTGTGGTGGTGAAGGAGGTCTGGCGAGGGCAATGAGAGAGGGCGGGAGGGATTCTTAGAGGGATGAATGGAGTGGTGGAATATTGTAAGCGAGAAGAAATGTGTGTATCGAGTGAGGAAAGGCGACAGATGAGAGACTTGAGAGAGAAGGCGATGACGCGGTTGGTAGAGTGTGAGTAATGTCGATACGGTGGAAATCGAATAGTGGAGTATCTCTCCAAATTTTTTTTGCAACGATGTGAGGTTGTCGACCGAGTATTATAAGCGTTTGCACAGTACAACCTTTTTTCACTTTGCCGGTGCAGCGTTGCGACGGAAAATTTTGTATTGCACAAATTACAAAGGGGAAATTGCAAAACTCAGAAAATTGAAAGAAAAACTTGGTGGAATGCATTTGAAATGGCGGGAAATGCAGTCAGTACGTTTCGGTACCGACAGTCCTTCAAGGCAATTGATAATTGGCATGGCGCTACACTGCAGTATGTAGCCATTCACTCTGCTTTTCACACTGCGGCATGCAAGGTCCTACAGTCACACCATCGCCTCCGTCGTCGAAGGAAGCCAGAAAAGAAAACAATAAAATTTCAAATACAATTACAAATATGGCCTCCAAATTAATTCAATCGCAATGCGTCACTGTTGCCCTCCCTGCTCTCTCCTAACAGTCCAACCGACGTCCTGCTTCATCCTCTAATGTTGATATGAAAATTTTTTCAGAAAAAAGGAGGGCTATTTTCCAGAAAATTCGCCTTTTTGACAACCCACGTGTGTCGAAACTGACACAAAAGGCGTTACACGTCCAAGGCTGCCAAGGTCCCTGCTCCACCTCAAACGAAAGAAAAAATTACAGCAAAATATTTCAATCAAGCACACCCTCGGCGTCTGCCACATGCCCTGCGCAGCAACCAAAAGAAACGCCCGTCGACCACAATCATTTTTTTCCTTTCACGAAAATGTATCCATGCCATATTTGAAATATCCCACCCTGTTTTCCATTTTCTTGGCCATCCTATGTATAAACCAGCATCGTCCGACCAGGTACATTCCTCTTCTTTAACGAAACAAAACTGTAATACAAACCACAACAGACCCTCTCCAATTCTCTTGTTCCCTCCCCTCCCCTCCCTGCCCCCCAGCCACCCACCCATTTAATCCAACCCAACCCAACTTCACTTCCCACTCTCCTCCCAAACCTAAATCACCTCTACCATGGAACACCACGCCTTGCCCTCCACCGACGCCGGTCTCAACCCAAACCTCCAACCGACCCACTACCCAGGATACTCCCGACGACGTCCCATTGTCGTACGAGATCCGAAGACCGGCGCCACCAAATTCGTCCACGGACCCAACGACACCCGAGTCGGCCCCACCACCGTCCGTTCCCGTAATGATTGCGTCGACTTTGATGAACATTCCACCGACCGTGCTCCCGTCGTTCGTGTCGTCAAAGGATACCGTGGCAAGCAATTGTCGTTCGTGATCCGGCACTTACGCGTCCGGTTCCGGCTCCTGGAGGTCCTCCTATGGGTGGCGCTTTGGGTGTTAGGGATAGGGAGGTTCAGAAGGCAAGTTATTATGATAGGGGGGCGGTGAGGAGTCCGGGCTATTCTCTGGAGAGGTATGATGATCGGAGGAGAGATGGAAGGGTTTGGTACGAGGATGATGCTGATGATGATGACAGGAGGCTGTATGCAAGAGGGAAGAACAACTTTTCTCAGAGGGGAAGGGAGAGAGAGTATGATATGAGGGGGGCGGATTATCCTGACAGGTACCAAGAGAGGGACTATTACCGCGGCGATGGCGTTCACTCTCATGAGGACTTAACTGGAAAGGTGGTGTATGTCGACAATTTGAGTGATGATGTCACTACCACAGGACTGGCTGATTTGTTTGGAATGGCTGGTGCCGTCAAAGGGTTGCGTTTGTTGTACGATCGGCAAGGGAATCCGAAAGGTAGTGCCGATATTGTCTTTCAGAGTAGGTCGGATGCCGAGGAGGCTGTCAAGAGTTTGGATAACGTCCCGCTGAACAATCGTCCGATGAAGTTGAGCATGGGAAATGGATTGTAGGATACGTCGACAGCGATCCTTGCTTCCTAGAGCGTTGGGTACTTGGGTTTTCAAGTCAGGTCGGCATAATCGACCTGGCTTCCAGGAGCGGGGGTGGTGGCCATTTGTTATGTGTCTAGTTACCCTCACTATATTCTTGCTTCAGCGCCTTCGGGTATAGGCATTGAACGGACGCCGGCGGCGCTGTAGGCCACCAGACCCTGCATTTGGGCAGGAATAGGTGTAGTCCCCTGCTGGTGGCGTCGATGGATGAGAGTATTTCGACCGCGCGGGCGATTTAGTCGTGGCGCGCGATGATGTACCCATCATCATGGTACCATAGATAGAGCAGCAAGTTACTCACGGTGTCGTCTTCTTGGTTACCCGATCGTAGTAGCTCCTGGATCTTAAGTACGACGGGGTGCAGGCCAAGTTTAAATGGAAGTTTACCGAGGTTGTCCCCTTGCTGTGTTCCTCTCATGATGCGGAGGATATGGGGGCCGGACCACAAGTACGCTGGCTCGTTTGCGTAGCAGTACGAGACCCATGGCAGCAATGCGGGGAATAGGCGTTTGACGGCGTCCAGAAAAGGGGGAAAAGGTTTGGGTGTTTTACTCTTGGAAGATATATCCGGTCCATCCCATGGTTTTCCAGACAACCGCAATCAACTCAAAAAGGGTATACCGACACAGTAATGGGGAAGGAACTACGCTCCCTAAAATGCTACCTTCAGGCTAGCCATCAAGCAGGCCGCATTGGACATGACGGCTGCTGCGGCGTGCCTTTGCATCAAAACCCCCCGAACCTTTCCGTACGTCTCCAGTGCCCTCACGGCCACATTCCTTGCCACGTCATTTAGCACTGCACATGCATCCGGGTGCCACCCTCCAAGAGTGGAGATTGGCACAGGAACGAGCCTACCTCTGGTGGAGGTGCGATAAAGGATTGATATCTTCTCTGCTTTGCATTTCGCGCCGCATTCAGAGAGGACATCGGGTTGAAGGCCCTCACTCTCCTGTTAGAGGAGCGAGGGATTCACGAAGGTAACATCAAAAAAGTCGGTCCCTCCGCTGCTTCCCATTGCCTGGATGTCTGGCTCGTGCGGTGGAGACCATGGCGTGGCTCTACGACAGGATGACGAGCAGCTCTTGCCAGGTCTTTCGCAAGAAGGTTTACCTGGCGATCATGTCGGTTGATCCTGTGGGCTCCATGCAAGCAGTGCATGAGATGATCGCCATGTACATCGAGTGTGTCCGGGCAATTCCTTCTCGGGCATGGCGTGCCAGGGAGAAAAAGTGGGACTTGACAGTAGTATTGAAGCCACACCGAGAATTCTCGAGGATCAATGCTTGTCTGTAGTCAGGGGCATTGGGGACAATACACCCATTCCTTAGCGCCCGGGAGGGCCATAGACGCGCGAAACGCCTGCCTCCTCGAATCCCCAAGGGGAATTCGTTCTTGCACTGCTTCATGGATTGCGTCCGTCAGCGTCTTTTGCGATGGTGTTTTTTTGCGAGCAAATTACAGTGAACGGGATAATCCTAGACGGCAGGTGATAGGGGTAAATCGTCGGGAGAAGAGATACTTAGAACCAACTACCCCAAGACGGAGGTGTTGCGAGCGACAAAAGTGCTACCGTGGTATAGTTGAACAAATAAAAAGGAGTGTATATGGGAGAGAGTTGAGAGGGCTACAAGCAAGTATAAAAGGGCAGGGTCTACCACTGATGCTCTGCGACCAGCTTAGGAAAAAGTTTTCTAGGGTCTGAAGTTGACTCTCAACTTCCTACTACTCGGAGCTTGACCTGAAGTTGTCTGCCAACTTGCTTGACCTCTCCATGAGGAAGCAGTTTACTCAGCTTATATAGACTTTTGGCTACCTGTAAAGTCCGAACAAAACTACAGAAGATACCAAGAAATGCATAAAAATACTTTGTGTGGACAATATGCTCTAAGCAAAAGATACTTAAGAAACTAAAAATTAATTTGGTCCTCTTATTTCCCATTCTCTAAATCAGATCCAAACAACTCCTCTAAAATATCCATGCTGTCCAAGCAGTCCCCACAAATATCTGCGAATGGCTCACAGCTCTCTATTCCCCCCTGGGAGATATCTAGATTACTAAATATATCTCCATCCGGTTCCATCGTGGGCACAACTTGATCCATACTCTCCATTCCAGGCCCCACCAGTCCAACACTTTCCATTCCCCCTGTTCCCTCATCCTCCTCCTCCTCCTCCTCCTCCTCCTCCTCCTCCTCCCATACTCCTCTTCATCCTCTTCCTCATTCCTCATCCTCCTCATCCTCCTCATCCTTCCCCGAGCCTCGTGCACTAGCTCAGGGGCTAACCATTCCTCGAAGGACTCCCCTCTCCTCCTCGACCTTCTCAGCTCTCCCTCACTTACCTCCCTCGCTTCTTCTTCTATGAAGAGGCGGCGAACGAACTCGATGATTTGCTTCTTTGTTTGCCGCCGGATGTAGTCGTCGGCATCGGTTGGCCCGTAGGCGGCGAGACGAAGGCCATTGATGGGACGGGAAGGGCGGTTTTTGGAAATGGGGACAGAGGGCGAAGGTTGTTCATTTTGATAGACGTCGGGGAACGGGAGGCAATGTAGGGTGTTTTGGGTGTGTGGGGGGAGAGAGGTGATGAGTAAAATGATCGGGCATTTGGAACTTAGAATAAAGGGGTTTAAATAGGCTCCCGGGCAGGTTCTATAGATTAGGAATAGGTAAAATAAATCTGCAAGGGATTTTGTAGTATTGCATTTGCGCCCTTTTTCTCAAAAAAACGAATTTGGAGGAGAGGTAAGCAAAAGGAAAAAGAACTTGATTCGGGATCGATTCAGAGGGGTAGATACAGTATAAAAATATCTAGATAAAATGGAAGTAAATTTGGGGAGGACCGCGGTAATGATAAGCGAGGTTCAGGGAGGACGAGGAAGGACCGGAACTATAAGCAAATTTGGACAAGGAGAGGTAGTACAGTAAACTATAGGCCTGTAGATGACGGCGACAAAAAAAATCTGCGCCTAACACCCCCCGGACTTAGGTCGAACGTCCCGTCTCGTTCTCAATGCTCTTGTTGTTCTTGTGGGAGTTCTATCCATTCATCAGGGAGAGTATAGGGTTCACTATAAGGATATGGTAGTAGCTCATTTCCAATATGATGAGAGAGTGTGTACCGTGCGATGACCGGCTCATCTCCTTGGTCAAGAGTTTCGTAGATTCGGCGTATGGTTTCATAGTGTTCTCTAATGAGCTCCTCCCGTTTCACTTCTCCAAACCTTCCAAATGTGAGGTAATAAACGTAGTATGCAAACTTTTCTGGCAACGGGTCCAGAAACGGGTATCTGAAGGAGAAAAAAACTCGCAACATAAGGACTGAGTCCTCACGAGTAAGGTGCGCCCCGTGAATGGTCTGGAAGCACATGCAAATACTAATTGCAAAAAAGGAAATTACTTCTGCTTCTCGTGGGTCCTCTGTCATTTCGCGAAGCCAACGTCTAATTGGCAGCCGTCCAATAATTAAGGATGCATAGTTTCCCCCTGGGAGACTAGGCGGTGTTTGAGGCGATCTTCTTGGCGATCTTCCTCGCTGCTCCCGACGCCTTGCTCTCTTCGATGATCCGCCCCGATCACTTGATGGTCCAGCTCGTATCATCATCACGGCCTCGGGAGGATCCTGGTCTTCGGCTGAGGTTGTGTTTCTGAGCGGAGCAACGTAAGGTTCCCATAGAGGATATGGGACCAGTCGATATTCCATATCAGGGGGCAAGCTGTAACCTCTCAGTCGCACATCTTGGTTGTTCTTAAGAAATACGTAAACCGGACGGATAATGTTCAGATATGTTTGCGACAAGTCTCCGATAGCTACCATTCCATACCTTCCTATAGAGTAATGATATATGACTTCCACAAACTCTGGACCTGCTTCCGTGAACCTTCCGTTTTGGAATGAGAATAGAATTCTGATCAATAGTCGGAAATCTTCTTGAGGTAGCAATGGTCCGTTCAACGTACGAAAACATAGGCATATATTAATGTAGAAATGGACGATTACGTGGAGTTCGTAGTAGTCACGCGTAATCGAGATGATCCATTCCCAGGCCCTTTTTCCTCCCATAGGAATCATTCTATAGTTAAAGATGAGTATGCCCCGTGGTTGCGCATAGTCCTGTGTGAGAAGGAATTCTTCAGGCCTCTGATGGTAAGGGACTAGACGACGTGCATGGATGGCCCTCCTTGATCTCTTCCCTGAGCTTGAACATAGCTTATAGTGCGGGTGTCTTTCCTCCGTGACGACGCAAGGATTCGAGTACTTTGTTTGGAAGGCCGGCCACTTCACAGCCTGCTGCATTGCTTTCCCATGTACTTACAAGTACTTTAGAGCCGACTGGAAAGGTTTGGACTGGAGGCTCTTCATTTCTTATTTTTGTCTGTGTTAGCGCGCGGTGTGATCTCCAGCCTTCAGTGGCCAGTAGTTCGACTTCTCTACTCTCTTCATCGATAATATTTGTTTCCATGTCTCTCTGTAACATTCTAGGAGCCCTTCCGTACATTAGCTCGAATGGTGACCGTCCGCTTCTTCCTCTTCTTCGACGATAGCCGTATAACACTTTTGGTAAGGCATCTTCCCACTGGATTTCATTCTCGACATAGTTTTCGATATTGCTCGTTTGATGGTTCCAACCATCCTCTCCGCTTTACCGTTTGACATAGGAGCGTATGCGAGAACTGTCTTCAGCTGAATCCCTTTCTTCCAAGAAACGAAGCAGTGAAGTTGCAGTAAAACAAAGGGCGTTATCTGAGATGATCCTTTTTGGAAGACCAAACGGTTCAATTATTTCTTTTTCGATGAATCTCAGGACCACCTCAGCATTGGCCTCCTCAACTGCAACTGCTATTGGCCATCCAGTAAGATGTTCCACCCCTATAAGGAGGTATTTGTTTCCGGAAGAGGTTTCCTTGAATGGGCCGGCAAAGTCAATTGAGAAGGTTTCAAAGAGAGCGGAAACTGGGAAGCTTAGGTTGTCTTATACTTTCGTATCGGAGTGAATTTTTGACAGTTGTCACAGCTTTTCACGAAATTATAGACGTCCTTATGGATACTGGGCCACCAGAATCTCTCCGTAATGAATTTTTGGTTGTTTCGAGATCCCAATGCCCTAACTCATCATGAAAAGTCCTCAAGATCTTCATTCTTTCTTTCAAAGGGGCCACTAGTCGAGGACCGGCTTTGTGTGTCGGAAGAGTTTCCCATTCCACAATGTAAAGGCCTTTTGGTTCCTGCGTACCCAATTTCTGTGTTCGAGATCAACCTTTCTCATTTCTAGTCCATCAAGGAATTTAATAAGTCCGTGAATATAAGCTTCGTACTCGTTATCGATCGGCACTTGAACTTCGGCAACTCCGACGATGTCTCGGAAGCTTTTTCATTTGGAATCAATGGATCCCTCAAGCGGGATAGGTAATCGGCAGGCTGATTATTGCGTCCGGGCCTATACACAATTTCAAACCGATATTCTGCGAAAATGTCGAGCCATCGGGCCAAGCGGTGATGTACATCTTTCTTTTGGAATGCTGTCTTAAGTGCCTGGTGATCAGTTATCAAGACAAATTTCTCGAGTGATAAAAGGTAAACACGAAACTTTTTCAGTGCGAAGACGACAGCTAGCGCTTCTTTCTCGCAGACTGAGTATCTCTTTTCCGCATCATTCAGAGTGCGACTTGCGAATTGAACAGGGTGTAGTCTTCCGTTTTCGTCTTTTTGGGACAAAATGGCACCCAAAGACCGTTCTGAGGCATCTGTCTCCACAACAATGGTCTCTTGAAATCTGGATACATGAGCACTGGGGGGACACATAGCTTATCTTTAAGCTCCTCAAATGCAGTCTGCATTTCCTTGTTCCAGTAAAATTTTCCGTTCTTCGTAGTGCTGGCATGTAACGGTGCTGCAGTTTTGGCGAAATCTTTGATAAATCTTCTGTAATATGAGGCCAGTCCTAAGAAGCTTCGAACCTCCGTCTTTGAAGCGGGCCTGGGTGCCAACTTGATTTTTTTCGTTTTCTCTGGATCCACTTTAATTCCCTCTTGATCGACGATATGACCGAGTAATTGGATAGACGTTTTCGCAAAGAAGCATTTGCTTAACTTAATTTTCAGGCTGTACGCATCTATTTCTCCACCACAGTCTTGACATGCGATATGTGCTGATCCAAGGTTTTTGAGAATATCACTACATCATCGATATAAACTCTTGCAAATGGAAGTCCTTTCAAAACCTCGTTCATCATTCTTTGGAATGTAGCTGGGGCATTCATGAGACCAAAAGGCATCACTTCGAACCTGAATGTACCGGCTTTGCTGGTAAAAGTTGTTATTTCCTTACATTTTTCATCTAATGGAATCTGCCAATAACCAGTGTAAAGATCAATTGAGGTGAAGTATCTCCCGTCCTTCAAGTCCTCGAGGATTTCCTCCATATTTGGAATCGGAAATCGATCGGGTATCATTCTCTGGTTCAGTTGTCGGTAATCGACGCAAAAACGAAGTTTTCCATCCTTCTTTGGTGCTACCAACTGGAAATGACCATGGGGATGAAACTGGCCGAATAATATCATTTTCCAGCATACTTGTAACATTCTCTGAGATAAATTGGTCATATTTTGGCGGTTGACGTCTAGGCCTGTGGTAAATTGGTTGAGTATCGGTAAGTTCAAATGAGTGAGTGACCGGTACACTTGCTTGTCTTAAATCTGATACACTCCATGCAATTACTTCGGAAGATGCTAACATGTCGGATATTTTCAGTGAGGCGGCGGCGGGAAGGTGCTGCACTTTTCTTGGATTTCTGCCATTTGGCGCCCTTTTTCTTCTTGATTCTCAACCTCAATATTTTGAAGGACCTTTTCCGGCGTGCTCACATCTTCAGATATGGAATCCGATATATTCCTGTTTTCCTTGCAATTGTAATCTTCTTTCATGCTCCGAATTCCGTCCTTTGATTCGATATTATCGCAAAAAGAAACACATTCAGGTGTCACACCTACCCTAGAATTCCAGTCTTCATCTGTTTCAAACCCAGAATCATAATCATCCCATGCCATGTTCAGTATCCCCCGAGCGTACCCTTCTCCACTTCCGAAAGTGTTAGTTGGTTCGAAATCTTCGCTGTCATAGCTAGAAGTGAAATCTTCACTGTCCGTTTCTTTCAAATCTACCGGATGTGTGCTTTTGTCGAAATCCAGGGGCATCTTCACGGTTCTGCCGTCAACATTAACTGAAACGATTTGGTTGCCCAAGTCAATGCAGGTCCCTAGTCTTTCCATGGTAGGGCAGCCAATGATTGCATCGAAAGGGAGATCAGGCATGACAAGAAAGTCTAAATCAACTTTAGAGTCCCCAAAGAACACGGAAACCTTGTCAACAGTGCCCATGCATTTTGATACGGTTCCATCCGCCACAGTTATTCTTCGAGTAGTTGGAATAATTTCAAGACCTAGATCTGTCACCAAAGTTTCTGAAATAAGGTTTGGAACAGCGCCCGAATCGAAAAGAGCTTGGGTTTGCATTCCCAATACTTTGACTGGTACTAGTTTAAGACGTCTTGGTGCTGTCGAGGCCGATTGAAGAAACAGTTTCTTACCCTTAGCGGACTTATTAGACCTGATAATTTTTTTGAGTTCTTTCCTCGCGTCCTCTGCGTCGCCCCTCAAAAGTTGACCAAACGTTATCCCAGTTGGGGCTGATGCAAGCTCAGCCACCAAATTGTACTTCTTCACATATTCTAGTACGTCCTTTGGGATATTCTTAAATTTCTTACTCTTTTTCGTCTTCTTGGCCGGAGTGACTCCAACTCCTGGAACAACTTGATCAGACCTCTTGGTTCGAGGAGGTACAGGTGCTGGGATATGTTCCAGCATTCCATAATCTAGCCTAGGTTTCTTCGATAAAATGTTCCCTTCCCCATCCCTTTTTGTCACATTGACTTGACTGATTTCTTCAGCGATGGATACGTTACCGGCATCCGTCAACTTGTGATCCTTTCTGTTTTGTAAGATTTTCATCTCTGGTCCTGACTCGCTCCTTGCGTCCGATAAATTTGCTTTTCTGTTGTCTTTAGACCAGCAGTTACTTTCATGATGCCCATATCGACCGCACTTTCCACAACGAGTGTTTCTATGTGGATTATCAGGACACCTATTTGCAAAGTGTCCAGGCTTGTGACAGTAGGAACAGACTTCTGCGGCCTTGGGGGCCCCAGACTGGTTCTTCTTAATGGTAAGAGTAAGGCTTTCCAACTGCGAGGTTATCATGTCAAGTCGATTATCGAATCGGGTTTCCAACCTTTCTTCCAAGTTTTTGACATCGCTCCTGACTGATTCCAATGCTGCTGCGCTAGTCGCTGGCCTTTGATAATTCTTTTCAGGATGTACGATCGGCAGATGTACGGGTTTCCCTCGGTATTTCACTTAGTGACTGAAACGTCTCCGAATTTTTGACAAATTCTACTATGGTACCCTTCAGTTCATTAAAAGTGTGAGGGCCCTTGATGAGGAGGAAATCGGAGAGCCGCTTATCCCCCATCGCCGCCTTACGCAGCATTCCGTACTTGGCTTGGGCGTTGAACCCAGCCTTTTCATAGAGATCACACAAGTATACCAATGAGCTTAACAAATCGTCGAAGTTGAGCCGGGCCTCTATGGCGGTACGAATCATCTCATCTGGTTCTACCTCCTTAGCATATTCTTTCACGAGCCACTCACATACCTCACCGAAGTTACGCCCATCCTTGTTTCGAGTTATTCAAAAGAAGATGTGTGGAACGCAGATAAACCCGGGCTTTCCCGTTAAGAGACCACCCGTTGATAAACTTGGCCTTATATTTGTGCTTTGCGTCACCATGAAGATAGGCGAAGATACTTTCGGCCTTCTCTTCATCGCTCTTCTCACGCATCACAACGTTGACATATGTATAGAGAAACTCCTCAACGTCTTCATTCTTGCCCCCTGTGAACGTTATACGAGCAGCGTTGAGATCCATGATTACAGAAAAGAAATCCCCTCGAATGGTTCCCTAAGACTGCTCAACTCGAATACCTCGGGTGCAACCCCCTCCACAAGAGTACCAAATGATAGGGGTAAATCGTCGGGAAAGAGATACTTAGAACCAACTACCCAAGACGAGGTGTTGCGAGCGACAAAAGTGCTACCGTGGTATAGTTGAACAAATAAAAAGCAGTGTATATGGGAGAGAGTTGAGAGGGCTACAAGCAAGTATAAAAGGGGCAGCGTCTACCACTGATTCTCTGCGACTTGCTTAGGAAAAAGTTTTCTTGGGTTTGAAGTTGACTCTCAACTTCCTACTACTCGGAGCTTGACCTGAAGTTGTCTGCCAACTTGCTTGACCTCTCCATGAGGAAGCAGTTTACTCAGCTTATATAGACTTTTGGCTACCTGTAAAGTCCGAACAAAACTACAGAAGATACCAAGAAATGCATAAAAATACTTTGTGTGGACAATATGCTCTAAGCAAAAGATACTTAAAACTAACAATTAATTTGGTCCTCTTATTTCCCATTCTCTAAATCAGATCCAAACAACTCCTCTAAAATATCCATGCTGTCCAAGCAGTCCCCACAAATATCTGCGAATGGCTCACAGCTCTCTATTCCCCCCTGGGAGATATCTAGATTACAATATATCTCCATCCGGTTCCATCGTGGGCACAACTTGATCCATACTCTCCATTCCAGGCCCCACCAGTCCAACACTTTCCATTCCCCTGTTCCCTCATCCTCCTCCTCCTCCTCCTCCTCTCCTCCTCCTCCCCATACTCCTCTTCATCCTCTTCCTCATCCTCCTCATCCTCCTCATCCTCCTCATCCTTCTCCCGAGCCTCGTGCACTAGCTCAGGGCTAACCATTCCTCGAAGGACTCCCCGCTCTCCTCCTCGACCTTCTCAGCCTCTCCCTCACTTACCTCCCTCGCTTCTTCTTCTATGAAGAGGCGGCGAACGAACTCGATGATTTGCTTCTTTGTTTGCCGCCGGATGTAGTCGTCGGCATCGGTTGGCCCGTAGGCGGCGAGACGAAGGCCATTGATGGGACGGGAAGGGCGGTTTTTGGAAATGGGGACAGGGGGCGAAGGTTGTTCATTTTGATAGACGTCGGGGAACGGGAGGCAATGTAGGGTGTTTGGGTGTGTGGGGGAGAGAGTGATGAGTAAAATGATCGGGGGCATTTGGAACTTAGAATAAAGGGGTTTAAATAGGCTCCCGGGCAGGTTCTATAGATTAGGAATAGGTAAAATAAATCTGCAAGGGATTTTGTAGTATTGCATTTGCGCCCTTTTTCTCAAAAAAAAAAACGAATTTGGAGGAGGAGGTAAGCAAAAAGGGAAAAAGAACTTGATTCGGGATCGATTCAGAGGGGTAGATACAATATAAAAATATCTAGATAAAATGGAAGTAAATTTGGGGAGGACCGCGGTAATGATAAGCGAGGTTCAGGGAGGACGAGGAAGGACCGGAACTATAAGCAAATTTGGACAAGGAGAGGTAGTACAGTAAACTATAGGCCTGTAGATGACGGCGACAAAAAAAAATCTGCGCCTAACAGATGCCACGGCCCAGACAAACAAAAATCCAATCTTGCGTGAGCGAGTGGCAGGGACGTGTGTGCAAGATAGGTACAAGCATCTTCAGTCGGCGTTTGACAAGTCCGATAAAAGGGGTCAATTTAGGTCTTGGGTGAGGGCGGAAGTTGGAGAAATTGGTGAGCTACTAGTGATTTGGCGAGAGGCACGAGATGAAGCAGACGCGAAAAGGGGGGCGGAAAAGCGGACACGGGGTGAATTTGATGACGAAAAAGAGCTGGTAGGGAGGGAATTGCGTTCCTTGGCAACAACCAGAGGTTCGAATGAGAATAATGACCACAGTAATATGGGGAATGCCGAGAACTCTTCCGATCACCGTCAACTAAAATTGCAGCGTGATTTCGGCCCTGCAAGCGAGATAGAGAGGTTTGAATGCACCTTCGCAACGCTGGTTTAGCACGAATTGAGTTGGACAAAGAAAATATAGCCTTCGAGAAGGCAACGATGGGCATTGAAATTATAGACAGGGCGAAGGAGCAACAAGAACGGCGGGATACCCTGAAATCAAATCAGAAACTAGAACTTGCAAATTTCCGTTTGATGATGGAGATGTTTAACAAGAAACAGAATTGAAATGCATTGGATCGTCTTGCACAAAAATAAACACTGCAAACTCTGAGATGGGTTGAACATTTTATTGAGGTACCTAACGAAGGGACTTCCGCTCTCGAAGTGGCCGGAGACGCTCGTCTGAGGGATTCGCCGTCCTGTATCCCAGTTAGACTGAACGTCATCATGAGGTAGCTGTGGACCTATCACATCGGATTCTCTCTCCTCATAGGGTGAGAGAGATGAACTCGCCTCCTCTTGGTTCATTGCTGGCGCGAACCTCTTCATAAGTTCCTCTCGCCTCGCTATTACCCCAGGACACATATTTGCTCCGCGCTTCTCTGCCCTCACGCCAATTTTTCTTTAATGTACTTCATGAGCCAGGTTCAAGTACTCTTGCAGCGAAGGTGGAGTGCATCTGAAATATCTTGATGTCTGCTGTGGATAAATTCAATTACGAATATTGTTCATTATCATAGCCGGTAGGTAAAGAGACCTAACAGGGGACTCCATTACTTTCATTTTTCGCTTAAATTCCACTGCGGTGAGGTACGCTTTTATCTCCTTAAAAAACCCATTCCAATTTCATCCTTCCTTTAGCCATGCCATTGTTGAACGCAGTTTGATATGGTTGCAAAAAGCTTCCTTGGTAAGGCATTTCAAGAAACCATTGGCGATTGAAACTGCTGTCTCCTTAAAGGCAATCCCTTCTAGTCTCTTGTTCTAGCACAGTCGGCAGTTTATCTTCTACTCCACTAATTCAACACAAAACCAGTCATGACGGCGCCCTTCTAAAGGTCCGTACGAATGCAGCATCATTCCATCTGGTGCTGTAACCGTCTGAAACTTCAGGAAATGCTTCCTTTTGTGACCATTATATGCCACACGCTGCACGAGCTGTATCAACAGGACCATTATTTCCGGCAGATGAACTTCCATTCAGCAATTTTCCGCCGGACTTGGTATTTGTTAGGGGCTCTGAACAACGTATGCCGCTTCCACTCTTTCTGCATCTCCAATAAGATCTGAAGGCTTGATGTATTCTTTCGTGTATAGAGTTTTCTAAATGCATGGTTTCAGGCCGCGTGAATATCGATCTATTTGATCTTTTACTCCAATGTCTGAGATTTCCAATATGATTTTGTTAAAATCATAGTTAAATTCTGGAACGTACTTGACTTGTTTCCAGCAAGCCATATTGCCTGAGGAGTTTTTCTTTGTTAATCGTCTCAAAGCGATTGAGGAGAGCAGCCTTCAATTCCTTCCATGTTTTAATTTCGTTCCCCTCCGCACTCTTGGAATTGACCATCCACCATTCATGGGCATTTCCCGAGAGATAGCTTAGTGCAATGTTCATGGTAGCTTTTCCATCTGTTTCACCAATATATTTCTCTATCTGCAACAAAAGCTTCCGACGGACCGTTTTCCACCGAATGACGTCCTTGCTTTCATTTTGACTATTAGAGGTACCAGTATCGATTCCGACGAGAGATAGCTCATTTTCGAAGGCTCTTACCTTCTGAGCAGCATTATTGAGCTGATTCTGCTGTGCGGAGATCTGATTATGAGCCTCTAACAGCTGACGTTGAAGTTCGCTCACAGCTTGTGCGAGAGACTCTACCGTAATATCCGAAGATTCCATGGCCTTTTCTTTTTGGTCAATAGAGTCACGGAGAAGACGAAGAAGCAGTTTAATGCATTCAGTATCTACTAGGGACTGCGCATGTCCTAACTATACGGCTAAGATCTAACCGGATGTACCTCGTCAGCCATGCGCATCGGGGCTCGGGACAGGATAGCTTGAGCGATGGGTGACCAGAGGGTGCAACTCAGTCGCTGGTAGATACGGCGGCGGATAACGCCAAGTGTCGAGTGACACTTGGACGCGATCCACTGAACTAACTCCTCCATAAATGCAATTGTACCAGGGGAAGCGGCACCCAGGGAATCGAACGCCAGAGGTAGAAACGTTAAGTTCTGCGTGTAAGGCGCAGAAGATGGACCAGTTGAGGGAGCGGGGAGGCGTAGGGTGAGATTGCGTTCCAGAGTTGTAACCCTGTCGCGGGCCGCCAGTTCAGCAGCGTCACCTTCAACCTGGGTCGCCTTGGTGCGAACTGCGTCCTTGAACGGTGAGACTACAGTGATGTCACACGCAATGGGGCGCGTTGTGCTTTTCGAGCCTCACACGTGTGGTTTTGGTTTTTAACCTTTAAATAGAATTTTTCCAATTTGGCCAGCAGTAACTGGTCTGCATTTTGACTGAGTTAGGTAGACCAGCAAAACACCAGTGAGATTTCTCGAGTTCGAACCCCAGTCGATAACTTGGGAAAGTTGATTTTCTCTGATGTCAGTCACGTCGAGTGTGCTATAGTAGCCCTCCTTCCGATGCTTTCCTGTCTAGAACCTGGCGGCGATACGGCCTTAAAAGTCATATTGTAAGGAACTGGGGAAAGCGAGTTCGTAAGGTAGCCACAGAGGGAGGGTGAATACAGACAAACGAGGTCGGTTGAGATAGCAACTTCTGGATTTTCTCCTATCCGGCAAGTATATATTTATTCAAATACAAGCTACTCAGATTTAAGAGCAGTCTCGCTGTGACGACGGCCAAGACGGTTACGGTCAAGGTCTGCCTTGCTCGGAACTTCTATCTTGCAAATATTGCAGATGTGCCTTGTTTTTTCGGTGCGGTGCTGATTGTGGGAACGGAGGCGCTCGAAGTACTGCACACGGCCTGTGCAGGTGACTTAACAGTGACTGCAGTGGATGGGAGACGATCGAGGGTTCTCGGTCATTCGAGGCCTCCTGACAGACTTCTGGATACAGCAGTTGGCGGTCCTTTGGATTACGGTAGTCGGCGTGACATTCCCTGACTTGAAGGGCCTTGAGCGGGAGGTCTCGGGACGCTTTGGTATCGGTGGAAGGGCCGACGGAAGTGCGAAATCGGGAGGCGTCAAGGTTCTCGGTTACTCGATTTCAATCCCCATCGGTGTCCTCGGCTCCTGACTGTAACACGACTTACTTACTTCCCGAAAAATTTTCCTCTTAAGAGCTCGGCAAATCCCTCTCGATTTACTCGCCAGGAAACGAGGGGCGGTCCCTCGAAGTCGTGCTTTTCGGGACTGGGCGTTATCTGGAAGGATCGGAGTAAAAAATGTTATTCTCCGCTTACAATCGGGCAGAAAGTCAAATCTAATAGAGATTCTAACTTACTGTCGGATTAGAAGAACTCGCAGTACTCAAAAACTTTTGACGATGCTACCAGATGTGGGGTTTTGAGGTCAGAAAAGGTAATCGATGGTTTAACTGATGGTTCAAGCTTCCGGTGAGCTGACCAGAGCTTCTGACCATGTTTATATATAGAAGCATCCAAAGAGAGTGACAATGAATGGTAAGCAAAAAACACTAAATTCAAAGGTATTATAGAAGAACAGCCTTTTAGAAGAACGGCCCTAGTGTCGTAATACTACAAGGTTGTAAGAGATCACCTACCATATTACGATGAGACTGACAGTACTGCCCATTATGGCAGAGTTCCATCGATCCACTTGGCTAGATAGCACAAGGCACTTGCTGATTGGTCTTGCCTGGAAAGTATCTAGGAGTAGGCCAGATATGTATTAATGGCTTCTTCTACTTGGCTTTTTGCTCATGACACGTTGCACCGGTGTCAGATTGCAGTTCAATAGTTGAATTGATGTCTCATTACAGCGCTCATGTCGTTTGAGGGCTACTGGCGGGATACTGTGGACAAAAGGGATACTACTGGGTATATTCGTCACAAGCATCGGCGGGGGTGCGAATTTATCTTTATGCACCTCGAATGCCTCCTTCATATCTTCTGTGGAGTTGAAATTTTTATTTCGGGAAGTGTCGGTATGAAGATTGGCAGATATATCCGCGAAATACCTTATGAAGCGGCGATAATAACAGGCAAAACCGAGAAAAACTTTGGCAGCTTAATTATATTTTCTGGTACTGATGCCTCCTTGATAGCACTGATCTTCTCTTTTTCGACGTTAACTCTTTCGTAGTTAACGAAATGACCGAGAAGCTTGAAATTAGACGTTGCAAAGGCACAATTCATGATTTTTAGCTTGCGCTCTGCCTTTCCACTACCTTCGAAGACAATGAGAAGGGTATTATTATCTTCTTCGATATTGTTGGAGAACACAACGATGTCTTTCATATATACTAGAGCGAAGGGTATAGCTTTCAAGATGTAATCCATCATTCGCTGGAATGTAAACGGAGCCGCGTTCATCAGGCCAAAGGGAATCACCTCGCAATTGAATGTGCTGAAGCGGCATACTAATGTAGTCATCTCTTTGCATTCTTCGCTCATGCAGATCTGTCAACACCCTGCGGAGAGGTCCAGGCTTGTGAAAACGGAGCTTTTCTTCAATTCATCGAATACCTCTTCGATCTTCGGCAACGGCCAGCAGTCAGCCTTCACTCGTCGGTTCAGCGCACGATATTAGACATAAAAGCAGGGATTTCTTTCCTTCATTGTCAGAATTACGACAATAAACGACCATGATGAAGAGCCTAGATTGATAATTACTGCATCAAGCATGTTTTCGATTACCCCACCGGCTATTTCTGTGTGGCCCGGAGACATTCGGCTAGTCTTGTGGTAGATAGGGGCATTCTCATTCAGCTCGAATCCATGTTTCATCGGTATCTATGCGGGGCGGAGTTCCTAGATCTTGAATGCAACTATTTCGGTTTAACGGAGACAGCTTTTTATATTTTCTTTTGTTCCTTCAGGAAGTTGAGCAAGACGGGCTCCAAGTGCCATGTTCATCTCCTCCTCTTTCGACGGCGACAGAAAACTTATCGTCTAGATCTTTATGAGAGTTCTCTGGGCTCTCGTAAATGTTTTACCGGATCGCCAGGACCAGTTCTTCTTTTGAAGTGTCGACTCAAGTCGGTAAAAGCGTCAGAGTCGGTGATTAGGTCTTCTGTAGGCGCTTCTATCCCTTCATTCCTTACCAGGTGCTTCTCGGTGGCTTTTCATCAGTCTCCAAAGGCAGAACTACTTCTTCAGAGCTAAGTTGTGGACTAATGCTTTAGGTCCCGAAGTTTATATTTGTCCGCATAGCCCGGAGAGTAGGGAGACCGATACTTAGATCAAGTGGCGACTTCTACACAACAAGGTAGTCCAGCTTGGCCGCTTGATCCCCAAAGGTGGTGAGATTCTTGAGAAAAGAGCCGAAACAAGAGAAAATATCTCCGTTCGCGAGGGTGATTTTCTTTGACGTGTAGTTCGACGGCATGTAGAGGCGTCGAGAAAAATCAGTGGACGTTACGGCCGGTACAGCTCCAGAGTCCAAACACGCCCATTCCTCCATGCCATACACCTTGAGCTAAACAAAAACAAGCAAGCGTGGTCCTTTATCAATCACGGCGGCAATTCTGGGCATCTTTTTCTTTCCTAACAGCCTTCGCATTACTTTCGCGAATCCATCAGCGTCCTACCGAAGAAGTTGACCGAGCATGAGCCGGTAATTGGCATTCGCGAGCTTAGTTACAACGTCGCACTTTCTGACGTATCATTGAAGGTTACTTGAACACTTATTTCCCCTTTTGCTCTTCTTCTACTTCATCCTTCGGGTCGAAACAAGGAATAATTCTGCCGGCAGAACGGGAGATTTGATTACTACCTAATGCGAGTTTTTCTCTTGTCGGGATGCCAGAATTTTCCGTAATCTTCTCGACGAGACTGTTTCGTAAGTGCTTCTCCTTCAGGAGTTCTCCTTGTCTCGTTGACTATCTCTTCGATTTCTCGATCAGAATCCGATTGACTTTCGCAGACCACATTGGCCTTATCCGTTACTTGAATTTTTTCTCCCTTTTTGTGATCTTCCAATGCACCTCAGGCCGTTTTTCTCGCCACAATCCAGCATTCAGCCTTATAATGTCCCAAAAGGCCGCAAACGATCCAGCAATGATCGTGGTGCGGGGTTTCCTGCATCTAGATGCTCCGTGACCAGGTTCGAGGCATTGAAAGCACAAAGTAGGAGTATTTACGCTCTTATCTGACAAATGTGGTCTTGCGACTGTATCTGCATTTCCCTTCTTTTGCTTGACGAGAAAGGAAAGGCGAGAAATGTTTTCAGAAAGAGCCACTGCACATTATCCTAGATGTTTCTTGAGCGAGCATAGGGTCAAACTAAGAGTCTTTGTGGTGATACTTCCATGAATTGGGGCAAAGATCCGTAAAACTCAATTCGATTCGCTTGAAAGTCCTTCACAGCATTTACTAGGTCGGCGTAGTTCTTCAGCCCTCGGACCGGTAAAAACTGCTTAAACTGCTCATGTCTACATGAAACAGTCGTAAGTGATCCGAATATTGCAATGTTGTTGAAACTAACCTCCTCTTACAATCACTCCAAATTTTCTAGAATTTCAGTATATTTCCAATCTCGAGGCCGTTTTGCAATATTTAACGAATGGTGCCCTAGGTTTTTGTTCCTTTGTGAAATGTTCGAAGAACTTCTCCTTGACGACGGCGCAGTTCTTGGTATCTTCAATCAGCTTCTCTGGGCTGCGTAGAACCTGTAGAGGAACTCTAACACGGAGCCATCCAGGTGTCCGAAGAGTGATAATGCCTTCTATTCACCGGACTTCCCGGCCATCACAACATTTTTGTAGAAGAAGAGGAACTTCTTTACATCACTGTTCCCATCGTAAGCAACGGAATTCTCTCCGGAGAAAGAGGCCCTCCCTGATAGTAATATAATAGGGTCAGAAATTGAAAAATGTGGTAGATGACCCTAGTGTCTATTGGACCGTTGTCCTCATATGAGGACTACTTTTAGCACTTCATTTTCAATACAAAAATTTTTTATCTCAGCGCATTTCTTCTCCCTCCGCATTAGTTCATGAGTGTAGATGGTCGATCAAAACAAACTTTTCAAGATTGTTGACCTCGGTGAAGGCTAGACCAGTTTTCCCTCACCAGCTTCCGCTCTTTGCAGGAAGTTGTGAAAACGACTTCATTTTGGAAGGTAAAATAGTTCGTATTATCGTGGGGGGTTTCAGAAACGAGGGCGCATGTACAGTAAAAATTACTGTACTGTAACTAAACATAAAAAACCTTTTTTTCAGTAAAAATTTCGCGCTTCCAAAACATTTTCCTTTCCAAAATGTAACGGAAATTGTCCTCATATGAGGACAAAGTGTGCCTCATATGAGGACAGTGCGTGGTCCAATAGACACTAGGAAAGGGGGATCCTGTAGTGTAGTGTCTGTGTCCCTGTTTCCCCGCCACCAACGGCCAGCACTGTCTATGTGGTTCTCTCGGGTGTGGCTGAAAGTTCCAGAGCCACACGCCGCGAGGCCGACAAAAATTAAAAATTACTGGAATATTTTGGAAATAATAGAAAATAAAGCTAGAGTACAGTGGCTGACTAACTCGGAAACCTCCAAAAGAACGTCACACAACTCGCAGAATTAGAGGATTCCCGCGACCCTTCAGGAACCACCAACACAGGGCAGAACAGTATTTCGGTAATTCGGTACCTCGCTGGTCCGCAGTACGGACTTTCCATAGTTTTTCGATGTTTTCGAGGGATGCTGTTATTCCCCCCATTTAGAATCCCTCCCTCCCTTTCACATGCCGTACAACACGGGTTGTCACAAATAAACTCTCTAACTGTTAAACTATGGACCTTTAAAATGCTGTGAATCTGGTATCTTCAAAAAGGGAATCTAGTTCTCCATCGGCAGGGGAGAGGTAATAATGCGGAAGTCCCTGAAAGGAGTGCTGTACATGCACGTCTGTAAAGTCGCGGCTCTGGTCAAAGTGTGAAGCTTGCGGGGTTTTACTGTTTGAGATGGTCACTTTTCCTGGAAGGATTTGCTGGTAGTAGCCTAGGGGTTGCAAGCTGAAGGATCAAAAAGACGAAGAAATTTTACTTCATTGAGTATCAGCAAGACGCCCTGCACTCCCTGGAAATCGGCTGGGGGCCTGCCATTAGGCATGCTGCATTGGACATTGATGAAATGATCAGATAATTCTAGACTGCGCGGACAACTTGGAGCGTTTAAACTCTGCGACCACTTAACGATTCAAACTGCTTTGAGTGTAACTTTACATGACGGATCTTTCGAAACTAAAGGATCTTACGTTCAAATTTGATGCTTAGGATTGCGGAAGTAGGTATTTGAATGAACAGGGAAGAGTTACGGATGGTTCATTGTTTCAAAGAATCGATCGTTTGTGTATACGTAATTACGGTTTGGCGCGAAAACATGCCAAATCGAATAAAAATTGGACAGATGACGACTGGCACCTTTTTTTCCTCTCTCACTGCATCAAAATGTCATATTTTGGGTTAAGTTTTTAGTTTTAGCCAAGTATGATTACTAACACAGTACTTTACTCATATTGTTTCTTCTGGAGTGTACACTCACTGACCGACTATTAAGTTGAGAACGGAAGAGAGTTGGCGACATTCAAATTGATTTTCTATATTGTGTTCAACTAAACCGTTGGAACTGCATGACAGCAATGTACACAAAATGCATCATAAATGACACCATTAAGCGCTTTCATAGTTCTTAAAATCGATTCATAATACGACTTCTGTGGCATCAGAGTGCAAATTGGTTAAGTCGCTCCCTACAGAAACATGAGAGGCATGGTGCAATGCGTGGTTGCAAGGAAGCCAGTGTAATTATGATCAAAAAAGCGGCGGTTCGCAACTGCCGTGCATGCTGTCTTTACTGAACTGAATAAGGGAAATTTCGGGTGTGGTGAACCTATATGTATATCCTGACTAGTTCCTAGCCCTATATACTGTAGTCGGTCTAAAAGCCGCCTAAAGGGCTACGTTGTCAGGGTAATCTGGCAAGTGAATACTGTAATGCAGAAAAGTGGAAAAATTGGGGTGTTTTAATGATTGAAAAATAGGTTAGCCTATGTTCCAAAACGCATCAAATAATTAGTACAAGTGGTCGGCATGGGGGAACCAAGAAACGGAGTTAATCCGGGTGCAGAAAAGTGATGAATCTTTTTTTGTCAGAATTGAATGTGCGTCGTAAGGGTCCTTTGGGAATGCAAATGGTAGGGAGCTGCAATGTAGTGGTTGCTAGCTAGCGATGAGAGTATATGTAGTACAGTGATGGCGTCCCGTAATTGTAAGAGCTGGCTCGGGTGCTATACTGCGAAGAGGCACTGACCGCTGTTTCCAAAGTGGAAAGGGGCTACGCACTAGGAACGAGCAAGAGGGGGGCTCTTACTCGACTGGCGTTAAGGCCATATCCGAAAACGACGCGTGTAACATATCTTTCTCCGGTTATCGGGAGAGCGCAGACGGATCCCAGTAAAGCTTCCCAGCAAAGCTTGTGACCGTCACAGGATGGACATCTTAATCAACAATTACGAGCTCTCTCCTCGCCCCTGCGCCATAGATGTCTTTGTCGCCAGCCCGTACACAGCTGCCGCCATCCCCCACGCCCGCAAGACCCCAGGCGGCGCCACTTCCCCTGTGGAGACCCAGAAGAGGGCACGCTACGCCGACCTTTGCGCAACAATACACGCCGACTTCTTCCCCCTCGGGTTTGACACACATGGGGCACTGGGGGCTCCTCTGCTCCACACGCGCTAGGGAAGATAGCCGCCTTCTTCTCCACACGACGCGGCACTACCGCTGCCGTCGAATACGACCGCCTGGTCACTACCCTCTCCTCCCTCGTTCTCCAGCTCACGGCCCATGCCGTAGCTCGCCGTGCCCTGTCTCTCGCATCACCTGATGCGTGAGTGACCCTGCTCGGTTTAGTGAACATGTAATAAAAGCGTTTGTTTGTTGTGAAGAGCGACAAGAATGAGAAGCCTATTGCGCCCAAAGCGTCGTTTGCATACCGCCGATCGAAAGAATGGAACTGGTTTGGCACTATCTGTAGGAGGCTTTATGAGTCTTTTTATGTCCGACTGTCTAACTCTTATGAGGAAAGGTTAGAGAAGTTTACATTAAATAGTGCAGATTGCGGCCCCAGCGATACTGCAGTATGTGCACTAAAGCCCCGTTACACTACTGGCTGGTACACCTGCCATATCCAGGGACCATTGCGCACTGCATTGTCTTGTCCTCTTTTCCGCTGGTTGTAAAATCATTAGAATGGTTTTATGGAGCAACGAAATGTTACACGTGTAGACTTGGCAAAAAACGGGCACGACCTTCGCGGTCAACTACCGTATGTATTTCTCCCAGTGTGCTGCTTACACTTCAAGGCAACCACCCTTTATATTGTACACTTCAATGTACGGGGGGAAATTTGGGGTGTTTTTAATGCATGAAAAATATGGTCAGCTGTTCCCTAAGGGATGTCGTGATGGTAAAGGCTTACAATGTAAAGGGTTGGCGGGAAGTTGTCAAAACGCTAGAAAACTGACGGGAGGCCGGCCAACAGGCACGCTGCATTGGACATTACTGCTGCTGCGGCATGACGCTGTGTTAAGATTTCTTTGACCTTTGCGTAGGTCTCCCTTGCCCTCGTAGCGACGTTGCGTGCGACGTCGGTTAGCAACGCGTGGGCGTCCGGGTGCCATCCCCCGAGGGTAGAGATAGGGACGGGCACTAGCCTACTTCCGGCGGAAGACGCGATAAAGGACTCGTATCTTCTGTGTTTCGCCGTTCTTGCCGCGTTAAGCGAGGTGAGTGGGTTGAATGTCCTCACTCTCCTGTTCGAGGGCGCTAGGGGTTGACAAGGTGACGTCGAAGAAGTCTGTTCTGCCGTTCGTCCCATTGCGCGAATATCGGGTCTTGTGCGGTGGACCCCTTCTCGCGGCTCGATGACTGGATGTCGCGCGGCTTTCATGAGATCGCTTGCCAATAAACGAACCTGACAGTCGTGTCTTCGCGTCCTCGCCCCCGTGTAAGCAGTGCAACAGATGGTCGCCGAAACAGTCGAGAGTTTCGGGGCAGTTCCGCTTGGGGCATGGTGTTTCCGGAGGGAAGAGCGGGACTTGGCAATAGTATTGGAACCATATTGAGAATTCTCTTGGTTCAATGCTAGTCTTAAGGCCCGGAGATGGGGTGCAGTACACCCAATCTTTCGCGCCGGGGAGCCCCATGGAGGCACGGAAGGCCTGCCGTCTATTGTCGCCCACATCGATCTCCTCTTGCACCCGCTCGTGGATGGCGTCCGATAGTGTCTTCTGTGATGGTGTTTTGTTTGAGCAGAGGGCACTAAAGGGGATAATCCTGGACTGGGAGCAAGAGAGGGACCAAATCTGGTGCGCCTCGACGATGTCTCGGTACGTTGAGAGATCCGTAATTGCCGCTGGGAGGAGGCTGCACACAGCCTGTTGGACGCTGCGCTGGAGGCGAGGAAGGCTGCAGCTGCAATTGACTTCGCCGAAGTGAGTCCAATTCCCAGTGATGGCTTCTTGGCGGTGATCGGTTTCATGGGCAACTGCAGTTCTCGAAATATGTCGGGGTCGAGGACGCCCCCAGCCAGTGTGCGCACACAGTTCTCCATCATTGCATCGAATATTGCAGCGCCTTCCGCAGTGCAAGCTGGTGGCACCACCCGTAACAGGTATCCGAGCTTACAGACCCCGAAACAGTTGCGCAGGAGCTGGAACGCGATGTGCGTGTTCCCCAAGGCGATGATAGTGTCGAGGAACGGCTTCAGGGACTTCACATGGCCTGTGAAGTGCTGTTGGGTAAACCGTTGGTGCCAACCGGAGCGTTCAGGACAACTGTGCCCTCGCTGTACTCCTGTGTGAGTTCTCTTGGATAGAGGCGTTGCACTGACTCCAGTGGTGGAGTTGGCCACCAGATTCTGCATTTCGGCACTGCTAGGTGCAGACCCCGAGCTGTGGCCTCTGGCGATGACAAGATGTCCAGTGCCTTGCGGAGCTGGTCGTGTTTTGCGATGATGTACCCATCATCATGGTACCAGAGTTGAAACAGCAGGTTGCCGAGTTGCTGCTCTTCGTCATCCCCTGATTTCAATAACCGTTGGATTTTGAGGATAACGGGGTGCAGCGCAAGATCGAAAAGGAGCCCACCGAGATTGTCCCCTTGTTGCGTTCCTTGCACGCTCCGGATTATATGGCTGCCAAACCACAAGAAAGCGGGCTCATGTGCATAGCAGTATGCCACCCACGGGAACAGGTCGGGGAACTGGTGTTTGACTGCTGCCAGGAAAGCTGTCCGACTGCACAAATTGAATGCATTTTTGAGATCAACAGTCAGCAATGCGTATTCGGAGGTGTGCCCGAACTTCTGTACGACCCTTCGGACTCCATGGACGATGGTATCAGTGCCGGATCGGGTAGCAATGCCAACCTGCAGCGGTTGTAGGTATTTAGCTGCTCTCGCGGAGGCTCTTGTCATCAGGCAACTACCAGTCAATCTGCGCAGCGTTTCTCCTACGGCTATTGGCCTGGGTGTCCGGTCTTTTTTGGCCAAAGGGGTTAGGGGCGCTCCAGCTATCCAAGGTGTACTGTAGAGCATACGGGCAGACAGTTGTGCTGTGAAATGCATACCTGTCTGTTTGTCCCATGAATTTTAACTTTGAAGAACTAGCTGCGAGTCCTACTGTGTGTACGCTGCAATCTTGAGAACAAGAGATGAGGTGGAATTTGTGGTACATTCCTGTTCGCAAAGAATGGCTGGTGATGAGGTTTATTCCTGACGAAGTGCGTTAGTGGCAGTACTTGTACATACACACAAGCACACACACACATAGTTACAAAGTTATTGATTATAAATGGAATTTTAAGTGCAAATTTGTATCCTGCAAAGCCTTACATTGCTACAGTACAAACGACAATTTCTTGGTTGGCAAAACAAAGCCATGAGTTTTGAATCAAAACAGGTGTATCTGTTCATCGTTTTCTGAAACTGACAAGCAAAGTAAGCACCGTTGCTCCTCTTAATCAGCAGGGCATGGAAAACGATATTAATCCGCTTGCAAACATTTGCCCTTTCAAAAGCATTTGAAGACGAAACAGAAAATATAATCCCTTATTAGGTGCTGAAGTATTAATTCTGTGGCATACCATGAGCAACCGCAGTGTCTAAGAGAGGGTGCGAGTCATGCAAAAATGACGTGGGCGCATGATATATATGCTTCTATCTAACTATCGCAAGGCGTTGTGGGGAATGCTGCTTAGTTTGAACAAGGAGATGGTGGACCGCTATTCAGTGACGGAAAAACAATAAAGGAAAGACATAGTGACCAATAACATTAAGAGAGATATATTTACTCATTACTTATGTAGAAACATTGTACTTGGCACTGCTGGATTTCCATGATGTGGAACCAAACAAAATGGTGCGGTAGAAAAGACGACAGAATTACACGTGTTGCTTGCAGTTAAAACTTTGAAAAACAACTTAAAGTTAAACTAATAGCAACAAAAACCAAGTCTGCGACCTTTCAAACAACCCAATGATACCGATCTGATATTGAGTTGCCCTTTTCTGCATTAATACTTTTTTGACCTTTTCTGATGAACAACATTATCTATAAAACTTTATAAAACGGGTTCATTTATCCTACCGTACATGTTCAGAAATAACAAATGCAAATCAATAGGCCTCACTTCGAATGAATGTAGTTGTGAAGCTCGCATTCACATTATCTGTTCAAAATTAACCGAGCAAGAGAGGGGGGCTTGATCGACGAGAGCGACACTGAAAACCCGCTGAAATGCGATGCAGTGTATGTGAAATAGAGTCAAATATTGTGCATTCTCCAAGAATAAACACCCCAAACCTTCCCCGTACATGTGAGAACATCGCAGTTTATATTTCCAAAGATACTATCAGTGCCCCAAAGGAGGGCAGAAATCAGTAACTCAAGTAGTGCCAACTTTGTATTGCCTTGCAATAGAAACTTGCTGTCAGCTTCAGATTGAACCTTCCTTCGTTGCAGTTATTTGAAAACGAGTTGAAAGAGGCCTTTACTCACTTAACGAGGCCAAGTCATTAGGCCATCAAGGTGAGGCAGTTGACTGCCTGGTTGAGCACGCTATCGAGTAACCACTAAACAGAGTCCTTACCTTGAAGGTTCACAGTGCGATACTACACGAGGGTAACGTTTAACACTTCTACACAATGTATCAACTAGCCTTCGCTTTTCTTCCCCATCCACGATATCTACTGCTGTAAAGAAAGGGGAAAACGTTTGGGTGTTTTACTGTTGGAAGATATTTCCGACCTATCCCATGGTTTTCCAGACAACCGCAATCGACTCAAAAAGGGTATACCTACAGCGTAATGGGGAAGGAACTGCTGTAAATGTAGTTGTATGTTGCAAAATGCTGTGAGGATGTTTTCATACCCACGTTAGTCCAGCAGCTCTGAATTCGCGCCCATTACTTATAAATGGTTGGCTCCTTTACTCGTGACTGTCGTCACCCTGTTGCTGAAATCACACTTCGTCTGCACTGCGTTATCCACGTTTCACTAGCGTCATCACACCGTCATTTACCCTTCTCTCCCCGCGGACAGAAATCGCTCCTTTATCGATCCATCTGTCATAGAATCAACGTAATTCCAAAACTTCACGAAACTCTACACACACTCCCTCTTAAAGCGAATTCCCTCGTGTGCTGCCTGCTCCCATGCCGTCGTCTATGCTCTTCCCACCCCCCGGTTCAAACCCCATCTACACGCTGCAACAATGAATTCCCTCCTCCCACGCCAACGTCAGGGCCCTTTTCTCCGCCTCCGGGACCCATCTCCCCCCACCAAAGCTTCTGCACGTCATTTCCTTTTCCCTGTAATCTCTAACTTGGACTTACTCTGTCGAATGGCCACTTTGCTCGTAATAACAAGCCTTTGTCTCATATTCATTCTCTCCAGGCCTCATACCCTGTACAGACAATCCATCATTGCGAATTTCCCCCTCGCCCCTAGTCGCGTCCCGGTCCGCCCCCCGCCCTTATCTGTGCACCTTCCTTTCGAACGCGGCACTCCTTTCGGCGCTGCCCAGGGGAACATTCATGGCTTCAACCGCTCGTCCTCACCGCTTACAGCCGTATCACAAGAAGCCGTATCTTAATACGGAGCTTTTCCTCTACTCGACCGGCATTTCTATGGGAATGTTCCAACGGAACTTTTCCACTGTCGGGTGTGTTGTTAGCGATGATGTTTACCCCGTCGCGTTTACACATTTCGACTCAGTTATGTGTAGGGTCCCGCGTCCGGTAGGGGAAAATGAGTCAGTAACTGCGGCAGTGGCTAAAGATGATGCGCTAAGAGGAGCAATGGCAGGTGGAGTCGAACTGAGTCCAGGCGTTGTGGTTGAACTAAAGGATGGGGATGTGTATCCAATGCCGACGGGATGGAAACTACATTTCGGGGCGGACGTGGGTGTTACACATGAGGATATGATGGTGGTGAAATCGGTGGCAAAGGCAGGAAAAAGTGGAGGAATGAAGGAGGAAATGGGAAAGGAAGGGAAGGAGCGGATATGAGGTGTGTATGGGGACACAGCTGAAGATGTACCCGTACTTGCTGGAGGACTGGATAGGGTATCATCGGCGACTGGGGGTGGATATGGTGTTTGTGTTGGATAATGACAGTGAAGAGGATCTGAAACGACAGTTTGGAGAAAGGGAGGACGTGGAAGTGGTGTACTGGCCTTGGGGACGGAGTCAAGTGCAAGCGTGGTCATGGTTGCTGGTGGCTGCGAGGGAGAGATGTGAATGGTTGCTATTGGCAGATGCTGATGAGTATGTAATGTTTGGGGTTGGAAGGGAGGACGAAAAGGTGAGAGGAGGGGTAGGACTTATGCGCGAGTTTGTTAGAAAGTTGAATGAAGAAGCATTCGATGAAGCTTTCTTGCAGTTTATTGTGATGGGGAATTCGGGATATGATGGGAGACCAGAGGGGGCGTTGGCGGAAATGTATGTGCACAAGTACATGGTGAATGGAACAAACGGAAAGTCTCTGTTGAAGACGGATACGGAGTGGAAGGGATCGAATGTGCATCGGGGGAGTGCTGTGGACGGATTGGAGGTGAAGACCTTTTGGATGAGGAACAGTGGGATTTATCCGGAGAAAGAGGGGAAGCGGGCAGAATGGTACATTTTCAATTTAGGAGCTGGGAGGAGAGAGCTGTGAAGGAACGGTTTGGAAGCGGTAGTATCCATGATCGACATAGTGTTTCAGGAAGGGAAATTGGTGAAGCGTCGAGTGGATATTTGAGAGTGTATGACGAGGAACGGTATACTCATTTTAGGAAAATTTGGCGGGTGGTGATGAACGAAGCATGGAAAGGGGAGCAAGTGTTGGTTGGAAATAAGGGTGGGAAAAAGTGCCGGTTCGCAGTAATCGGGAAATGGTTTGGGGAGGTGGATTGCGGAGAATACGGAATTCTGAATACGTAAATGGTGTACCTTTTTAGTTAACCATGGTTTGCACAGACTCCATGGTGGCGATGTGGATGAAGGAATGACACCGCTGCAGAGCATTGGTATTGATCAGGATAGGTTGAGCTGGCACTCTGCAGATTTTTGGATAACTCATTGCGTTGCCCATTTGGCCTTGAACTGTTGTGCCTCCACTATGCGATGACTGATGGAAGAGACAACAGCGCAGCGAAGGGCTTGACGCAATCACAGATTAGACTTGAAAGTTTAACAAAAAGCGCAGTTGTATACGCTTAATGTATAAAAAAAGCATTCGCAGTACACAGTACTGTACTGTGGTGGTAAATCTTTATAGGTTGTACAATGTCGCACAGAAGCGTAAGGAGGGTATTCACAAATTAACTACGGATGCGAGCGGCGGGTAGAAACCTGTCGTGCCTGCATTATTTTATAGTACTGTACATTATACGGTATGGTATGCTATTCCAGATCCTCCACATCCTTCTTCTGGCTTCCTAGCGGCCTCCCAACTGACCAGAGAGGAACGACAGGCTCGAATTGACCGCATTTATCCTTCTGCTTCTTCCGCGACCCAGCTCCGCCTAGATGTGTTTATTAATGACTCCGAGTTCGCTGCCAGCCCGCAGGCTTTTGATGTCTCTGTCATCAGTCCGCACGCATCCGGGTTTCGTTCTTGTCCTCCACATGGCCATATCTCCAAGAAAGAATCAGAGAAACGCCACCATTACCATACTTTACGCGAATACTACAGACTGGACCTTCACCCCATGGTTGCTGATGTCTATGGTTGCATTGGACACGGGTTTGATCAAGCCGTGCAACAAGTCGACCACTTTCTCGCCAGCAAGCGTGGTACCTCTGTTGCCGCCGGGAAACATTTGCTCCTTGTTAGATTCGTATGCTTGATTGTCCAATACGTTGCTACGTCCGTTAATCGGTGGCGTTTTGACCAAACCACCCGATTTGGCCCCTGCTGTGTAGTCCCAGGCCCTGCGCTGTATGACGCTAGCGGTCTCCTGAGTATTGATCATTAAAGGTGATGCTTTCGTAAGGTATGAATGTTCGGCATATTTTAATTTATAAAATTTCAACATTCAATGGTACTGCACGCAGAGTACAGTAATAGTTTTGAGTTTGTCCAAAGTTGGGGCTGCTTTCAACGCGTTGCTCGAAATGTTTCCTTGGATATCGCAGCATCCTTGTCTACAGGAAGCACTACAATGGCAAGCCGTCAATGTGCCTCTTGTTCTATGCAATACCGACCATTCAATCCCAACGGTCCAGTGACTGTCCTAGTCACTGGTGACATTATGATCATGTCGCCAATTACCGCGGCAAAATGATGGCGACAATTCCGTAGTTAATTTCCAATCAGTATCTCCTTTCCAAGCTTGGACAAACAACCCGTCGTTTTGTCTACATGGAAAAAAAGGGTCACCTACGTTCACTGCAACGTTTGCTGACTGCGGCGAAAGGCAACTCACAAGACAAAACCGTCCTAGTTCAAGACTCCTACTTATGCAAATAGGGCGAAATTATGATACCTCTGGTCCAAAACACAACGATATTTGAATACCCGATTCGACGTCATATCCTTCCACAGCTATATTCCCCTCGTCACGAGTCCCGCAGTTCAATTTTCCGCCAATCGCCGTCCATTCTCTTGCTGCGCTCTCCAGTTCATCCAAAGTTGATATAAACTCAACCAGTGTTTTAAAATCAAATAAAGAAAACGATAATCATAGTCATTCGTGGGGGAATTCGGGGCGGGTCATGGCGACAGCTGTGAAGATGCAACTATCATATAACAAACACTAATTCTAATACACAACGCACTTCCGGCGTGGATACAGTACAACCAACCACATCTTCCGTACATTCAAATAACCCAAAAATTTCCCCCTTATTCTAACAAATCACCATGAACAGGGGGAAAATTGGTTTTGGTTTACTGCGAGTAATGGAACGGTTGGGAAAATTGGTTGGGAATAAAGGGGGAAAAATGGTTCTCTGGAATACACTGTATACACAATTTCAAGTTGTAGCCTAAGTGTCGCTCAAGACTCCTTCCAACAAACAACTGGCTTTATTCTGGACGAGTCTCGCCGCGTGACGAGCGAACAATGTTCGCTGCGCATCAGCAATCGGAACGGCTGCCCGTGCGGCAATGCCATTCGCCACCCGGTTGGCGAAGTCCCGAGCGGAAGGGTGCCAGACCCCCAACGTGGAGAGTGGAAGGGCAATGAAGCGATGCCCAGGACCCTTGGAACGTATCAACTCGGCAAAGCGAGTGTCCTTGCCCAGGCGAGCATGGTTAAGGGGCTTGAGTGGGCATCGCGCCAGGGAGGGAAGGCGGGCGGGGGTCAGGGGATGGATAACGGTTACATCGTAATAGTCCGTGCCCCCGTTCTCTCCAAGCGCCTTGATGTCCGGGCGAACTGCATGGCCGGGTTGTGGCGGCTCGAGGACAGGGTGTCGGGCAGCTTTGGAGAGATCTGCAGCAAACAAACGTGTCTGCGAGTTATGCCGCCACCCGCGTGTGGATCCATAGGCACAGCACAGCGCGTGGTCACCATACTGATCCATGAGGGTCGTGCATCCCCCTTTGTGGCATTTCGAGCTGGAGGAAACAGTGGCACTCTGCAATAGAACTGCAACCACGTCTTGTAATTGCGGTCCGGGATGTAGGTACCCAACCCCGGAGCCGGTTGGCATGACAGCCAGTCCTTGCAACCCTCCACTGACAACGAGGCTCGGAATGCAACAGTCCTCTCATCCCCTTCGGCATGGCATCAAAGGCCTTTTCCTCAACTGGGCGGACGAGTTGCCCTGCCCAAACCTCTGCACTGAGTCGATAGCCGTGAAATGGACCACCTTCTCGGGTGCCACTTGTGTCTTCCAGTCGTCGTGCGCCCGAACTGCGGATTTGTATGAATGAAGAGCAGTGTTCGGTAGCACAGCAGAAGGGTAGAGCAAAGGGCACGCGTGAGGGACACGGAGGAAAGGAACGCAGCCGCCGCAGTGAGCTTCGCAGAGCGAAGCCCAATGCCAAAAGTTGGCTTGAGGGGGCCGAAGGGCGCCACAGGGAGTTGTAATTCCCGAAAAGTGTTGCTGTCCAGAACCCCGCCCATCAACCCCCGCAGTGTAGCTTCAACAGCGGAATCGAATTCCGCGGCCCCCTTAGCAGTGGAATGAGGGGGAACTACACGTAGGAGGTAGTTAATGCGACATACGCCGAAGCAGGTCCGTAGTAGATGGAGAGCTACTTGAGTGTCCTCCAGGGTTAACAAAGCGCTGAGGAGAGGCTTCAGTGAAGCGACATGCTTTGAGAACTCGCGCTCCACGAATAGGTCCGATCCGATTGGGGCGCGAAGCACTTTTGTCCCTTCACTATAGTCCTGGCGAAGGTCGGCTGGGAAGGACTGCTGAACAGACGGGGGGGGAGCGGTTGGCCACCAGACGGCACACTTATCCATGCGCTATCCAGGCACGCTGCAGCAGCCGTCATGTCCAATGCGGCCTGCTTGATGGCTGGCCTGAAGGTAGCATTTTAGGAAGCGTAGTTCCTTCCCCATTACGCTGTAGGTATACCCTTTTTGAGTCGATTGCGGTTGTCTGGAAAACCATGGGATAGGTCGGAAATATCTTCCAACAGTAAAACACCCAAACGTTTCCCCCTTATCCATGCGGAGGTGCAAACCCAAAGCACGCACCTCCGCGGAAGAGAGGAATTGTAGTGCCCTCCGAATGGCTTCATGGGTGCCCACTATATACCCATCGTCCAAGGAAAATTGGTTTACTGCGAGTAAAAATGGTTTGGAAAATTGGTTGGGAATAAAGGGGGAAAAATGGTTCTCAGGAAAATTGGTTTAGTTTACTGCGAGTAATGGAACGGTTGAGAGTCCTCTGTATTTGTAATCAAACCATTGGCGGGACCTACATTGCAAGTGCTTGAGCGTGTGTACCAGCTAGAAAGTAGCTGGTAGAGCTACTTTGCACCATGAACATGGTTCGACCAGACTTTTGCAAGACCCAATTTTGCCAAATTTTGGGTGGCTTCCGCCTCTTGTGATCAGACAGGGCAGATCACTATGACGTTTGAACCTTGCCGGTTACATTCTGTTCAAGTCTTTGAGCTGAAGGTATGTCATAATAACGTGTTTGCAACCGTGTAATCATCACAGGCCCCCTGTTTTTTTTGTCATCAAACGCCAGTTTTATCAAACGCCAGTTTGAATCTGAAATCAGCCGCAGCCGCATCATTCAACAGTAGCACACTGTACGGTACAGTGGTACGCCACACATGATCCGTTATTATGTTTTGCTGCCTATTGATCAAAACAGCAAATAATGCATGTCAAGGGAACAACGGCTGCGTTTAATGTCAGGTTTCGGTGGATTAAGGACCGAGCGAAGCTTAGAGATACATGTTAAGAACAATCCATGTGTTAATTCAATTGCAACTTGTAGAGCTCCTGGGCTCGTCGGAGAAAGTGGTTCTTAGTAGTCCGGGCTCGGTTCCAAACATTTCCACTGCGGAAATACCTCTGGTTTCCTGTTAGATTTCCAAATCACTGGCTTATCGACTTTGTGCCGTAGTGAAATCCTAGCCGTACACGATTTTGCAGTTCCTGCCATTCCCGCTACCGAATACAGCTACTCTTAAAGTTCCGATCATATTCGGACCATGTTTCATGGTGACTGACCGCATTACATTTTCGACAAAACGTTTGTCTACGCAGTTTAACCACAAAAGACAGGAGTTCATTGCCCAGCTCCCGACTAGGAGGCATTATACTTGACTCTCCTGTAATAATGTTTTTCTTGCGAGACGGCTCTCGCGAAGTCTTGACTACACACCTACCATTTACCAACAAATTATGCCCAGCTCGTTTCAATCTCTTGGAAAGCTTCAGACTGGGGATTCATTGCATCCTCATAAGACGTTAAACTTTTGTTCATGCAGTTGTCTGCCTTTTGTTTACTGTGATTCTGTGATTCTCAAGAGTTAAATACTGTAGCATTTGCAATACTCCCTCTCTCCTGTCCATCACATTCCAAATGTACTCTCCAAAATGCAGTTTGCTCTCCTGATTGCTATGCATTCAGCAGTAAATCATCAGGCTGTCCAATCAAACGAAATCAAAGGGAGGTTACCTGTCAAAGCTTAATACAGTGTAAAGTCATGACGGAGGTCACATTTCGACACATCCGCTTACACTATATTGTTAGTCAGCGAATCTCCTTCCTACAGCAAATTCCTAGAAATACAACCGTCCTTAGTTTTCAAACAGAAAAGCGGTACAATCTCCTCATAAAACTAGCGAGGTGGCTAAAACACGCCAGTCACGTGCGCAAAACCCCGCCATTCTTTTCCAACAATGGAACGCCCAACAATTCTCTCCATGGGTAAGCCATTCGATCTGTCGTCACGACCTCATCCCTGTGATTATTATCTCTAGAGGGGGGAAGGTTTGGGTGTTTTAATCTTCGAAGATATATCCGATCTATACCATGGTTTTCCAGACAACCACAATCGACTCAAAAAGGTATGCCGACACAGTAATGGGGAAGGAAATGCGCTCCCTAAAAGGCTATCTTCAGCCCAGCCATCAAGCAGGCCGCATTGGACATGACGGCTGCTGCAGCGTGCCTTTGCATCAAAACCCCCCGAACCTTTCCGTACGTCTCCAATGCCCTCACGGCCACGTTCCTTGCCACGTCATTTAGCACTGCACATGCATCCGGGTACCACCCTCCAAGAATTGAGATTGGCACAGGCACGAGCCTACCTCTGGTGGAGGTCGCGATAAAAGATTGTTGCCGTTTCTGCCTTGCATTTCGCGCCGCATTCAGAGAGGACTTCGGGTTGAAGGCCCTCACTCTCCTGTCGGAACGAGCGAGGGGATTCACGAAGGTAGCATCAATAAAGTCGGTATCCTTCGACGAAGTCTTGCACCAGTTGTACTCAACAAGCTCTCCAGGACCTAAAAGCGGAGAATAGGGCTGCCTTACTGGGAGTGTTGTGAAGGTTGTATAGGTTGGGAGTCCTACGAATATGCATTAAGGCCTGAAATGGTACTCAGTGGGACTTTGTAACAGCAATAGGCCTGGCTGCCAAGTTAGTACCGAGTTTGTACGCAATTTGACAGAACATACAAGGGAAAATATTTGGGTCCTTTAATATTTGAAACATCTGGTCGGTTGGGGCACGGAATATCTTAGAGGGTTACTGGTGATGGAAAGTTCTGTTTGCCAGCAAAGCTACCTGATATCTTGTATGAAGCAAAGTGCGTTGAGCATACTGATAGGGGTAAATCCTCGGGAGAAGAGATACTCAGAACCAACTACCTCAAGAAGGAGGTGTTCCAAGCGACAAAAGTGCTACCGTGGTATAGTTGAACGAACAAAAACGAGTGGATAAGAAAGGCAGTTGAGAGGGCTACAAGCGAGTATGGAAGGGGCAGGGTCTACCACTGATGCTCTGCGACCAGCGTAAGAAAAATGATTCTTGGGTCTGAAGTTGACTCTCAACTTCCTATTACTCGAGACCTGACTTGAAGATGTCTGCCAACTTGCTTGAACTCCAAAAGAGGAAGCAGTTTACTCAACTTATATAGACTTTTTGGCTAACCCTAAAGTCTCAAAAACACATACTGAAAACCATAAAATGCATCAAATGGAAAGGTGTGAACGAGAAAGACTAACAGCAGATGCTATCAGGATAAATATCTAGAATTCCTCCTTTTAATCTTAGTACTCTAGATCAGAGCCAAACAGCTCCCCTTAAATATCCATTCCACCCAAGCAGTCCCCAAAAATATCCGTGAACGGCTTAGAATTCTCCATTGCCTCTTGGGAAATATCTAGACCACTGAAGATGCCCCCATCCAGTTCCTGAGTCGGGACCACCTGGTACATACTTTCCGGCCCCCTCCCCAATATTAAGGCACTTTCCATGTCTCCCTTCCCCCTCATCCTCCTCGTCCTCCTTTTCACCCTTCTCTTCATCTACGTCAGAGCAGTCAAAGATCACGATTAATCCCTTAATCTCCCCTTCGTTATTCACGGGAGCTCCCCCACCGTTTTACACTAGTGGCTCCCAAGGGTCCACCCAGACCTCCTCTTCATTCCCCTCTTCCGCCTCCTCCTCCACCTCCTCTTCCTCCACCTCCTCTCCCTCCTTTGCCTCTTCCGCCTTCTCGAAGCAATTACCGCGGATCCACTCCCGAACGCGTTCCCGGTCCAATCATCATAATCTGTTGGTCAATTAGCCAGCAGGGCCAGCGCGTTGAGCGGGCAGCGGCCTCGGGATTACTTGGCGATGGTGAGGGACGGGCGGAAGTTGGTCAGGTTGAGGGCAAAAAGGGGTGAGCCGATGAGGTAGTTGATGGCGGGGTGTTTTTCTCAACGACGTCGAATTGTAAATTCAAATAGAGCGACGTCTTCGAAAATTTTCACGGCCTTGGACGAAATAAAAAATTGTCAGGCAGTGCTGCGGCTTTGAATTTGCATACAATAAAGTCAATAACTAAAAATCTGCTTGATAAAATATCTAAACTGAATTTGGAGGACGAAGCGGATCACGAGTCGAACAATTTCTTTTTTGAAAAGGAGGACCAAAATGCTCAAAGATAAAATAGAAATGGAGTTGCGCAGTGAAATTGGATTCATGGGAAACAATTTTTTTCATGATTTTGTTCTCAAAAGAAAATTCTTGGAAGAGTTGTTTTTGAAGACTCACAGGGAAAGAGAAGATAACAGTTTGTGGAGAGGACAGTTCTCCTGCAGAAAAAACCGTTCTTGTAACAAACACATTGCTGACTGTTGAACTCAAGAATGCATTCAATTTGTGCAGTCGGACAGCTTCTCTGGCAGCAGAAAAACACTAGTTGCCAGATCTGTTCCCGTCGGTTGCGTACTGCTACACACATAAGCCCGCTTTATTGTGGTTTGGTCGTCATATAATCTGGACCGTGCAAGGGACGCAACAAGGGGACCACCTTTGTGGGCTCCTTTTCGATCTTGCGCTGCACTGGGTTATCCTCCAAATCGAACGGGTACTGAGATCAGGGGATAACGAAGAGAAGCAACTCAGCAACCTGTTGTTTCAACTCTGGTACCATGATCATGAGTACACCATTGCAAAACACGACAACACTCCCGCAAGGCACCGTACATTTTATGCTGAAATCAGTGTGAAATAATTTTTATGTCCTACAGTTGGGTTTTTATATTATAGAGGCTATAATTATTGCATTTATGCTACCAACAAATTATTATCTGGATGATTGCTTACCTGGAAAATACTGCAATAATTATTGCTGAGCCTGAATTATGTCTACCAAAATTATTGAACGGCTCACCTGATTTTTGTAGCAGGTTCACTCTGGTGTAGAGTATAAGTAGTCTAAGTTGTTAGAAATATTTTTACATCCTCGGGCTATCGAAATATTCCCCTCGATCAGATATTATGAAATTTGGTTTTCTATTCATTATTCATTCTAAGTCCGATTGTGGCATTTATTTATTTATTCAAGTTGGAACTATTTATCATTATTTGGATCTACCTATCCCAATTATTTTGCAGTTATGGGCCCAGATCGCCCTGAAATTACTTCAAGGCCGAAATTTTCATGGGATCTTCGCACGGCTCCTTGGACGGATGGTAAAGGACCTCAAGAAAAATGTTTTGATGCTGTCCAAAAATGGAAATCTGTTCATGATTTATTACCAGAATCAAACTCTAATAAGGTTCCTAAGGCAGTAAAAGGTCTTGTCTTACAATCACAATTATTCGGAAGAGCTCTTGATATTTGTAAGAAAATTCCAGACACAGAAATTCAGTCTGAAAATAGTGCATTAGCGATTGCTAACGCTATTCATAAGATGGATCCTCTATCATCTATATCAGATACATTTCAAAAATTCTTAGACCTATTACACACTACTCGTGGTGATAGTGAGTCTTTCAAAAATTTTGAATCACGGTTTGATGCTCAAATTGCCCGATTTCATTCATCTACTGGTACTTCGAAATTACCTGAAGCACTGTTATCATTTTTGCTCCTGGCTAATTCCAAAATTGATTCAAACCAGCGAGTATCTATTTTGGCTGCTGCTTCTCCGAAGCATGAAGAAGCCGATTTGGAAAAAGGAAAAATCCTAGAATTAATCAAATATTCAGAAATATCATCTATTATTCGTGCATGTGATAAACCAAAAAATACAAATCAAATATATGAAATGCTCAAAAATATATCTCTTCAAGTCGATCAAATATTTCATACGGAGAAAAGAAAATTTCAAGAAAAATAATAAGCAAAGATTATCTCCAGAAGACTTTGCTGCGCTCAAGGCAAAATCAACTTGTGACAGATGTGGAGAAATTGGCCATTAGGCCTATGAAAAAGATAAATGCAAGAAGTGCTAAAAATATCATAAATGTTCATCATCTAGAATGGGAAATGCAGAAAATACCAAAGACAAAAATGATTC
>NADL03000187.1:0-128110 GCA_002205965.3 Kappaphycus alvarezii
GGTAAAAGCCATGGAAGGAGAGTGGCCAGAGGATATGTTCAGAAGCAGAAACTTGAAAGAATTCTGGATGTTCCGAAAAGATGGTTCGAGGCTGTTTTACAATGGAAAGTTGTGCGTACCAAGAAGTCATTTCAGATATTTTGCAAATTGCTCACGACTCGAAAGTTGTGGGCATTTTAAATTTGCAAAGAAACTTTCCAGATTAGATAGCTTCCATTGGAAAATAAGAGCCGGGATGTTCGAAAGTATTGTTAAGGATGTCTCACGTGTCAGCAGTATAAGGACTCTAATAAAAAAACGTTGACTGATCCAATGTCACTTGATTTGCCTGACCGCAGATGGGATCATTAGCTATAGATTTATTGTGAGGCTACCACTTGAAGAGGAGCGTCATGATGCGATCACGACTTGGGCTGATCGACTTACTCGTCGAGTGCATTTTCTTAAATCTAAAACATCAGATACCAATGAGGACACGGCTCGAGACTTTTCGCGAACATCTTCAAGAACCAGGTGTTCCGGACGATGTGACCTCAGATAGGGACAGCAAGTTCATTTCAAAGTTTTGGAAGACACTGATGAATCTTTGTGGGTGAAATTAAGAATGTCTAAATAGACACCCACAAACAATGGCGCTCCGAGATTATGAATAGAATGATCGAAACTATCTCCGTTGCTATTGCTCGTATCATCAGGATACCTGGGTGAACTGCTTCCTTCTACAGAATTTGCATACAACTCGGCTGTGGGCGATGATCTCGGTATGTCACCATTTGAGCTGGACTTGGGATGGACACCTAAATCGCCATTGGACTTATTGGCTAGCAGCAGCATACCTCTTCATAGTTTGGAGGACTTTCGTGCCAAGCTCAAGGTTTCTATTGAGGATAGCCAATTTGCTTACAAATTGGCAAAAGCTCGTCAAGCTGCATATGCTTCAAGGCGATACAAGGTTCCAGATTATAAAGTCGGTTCAAAGCTATGGATCAATCGTTCGTTGTTTAGGTCCCGGGATTCCAAAAAGCTTGTTGCGCGCATATATGGGCCATTGTGGTTAAGGAGCTAATTGGTAACAATGCTGTTCGACTGGATCTCCCTGCTCATTTTTAAATCCATGCAGTCATTTATATCATACCAAATTTGGAGCATCCCGATGAAATTCCTTTACCCATTCCTCTTGCACCTGCACCGCTTGAACTGCCTGATGGGCCAGAAGAGGAAGTTGAGGTTATCTTAGATCACAAAAAGATTGGACGCAGTTTCAAGTTCTTGGTTTTGATGCGTGGTGTGCCACGTCAAGAGGCGGAGTGGCAACCAGCAAAGGACTTTGTTGATGTTACGGAAGATGGATCTGCTGTAGTAACGGAAGCTTTCCAAGAGTATATTCGCAAACATAATATACTCCTGCAGTATCATTGAAGAGGACGTCAATAGTCCGGGGTAGGGAATACTGTAACAAGGTCTCTGTTACACCAATGTGTAATAGAGACTTGTTCGCTGTCGCTATTCCAGTTCTCAATTACACAGGTGTGTAACAGAGAAACTGTATCGTCTTGAATGATTTTAGAAACTTGATTTTCCTACAATGTTTTTATTCGACGTGGAGCACCACGTCATCGTTTTTATTTACGTAATTATATTCTAGATAGTACAATTCTATAGTCACACCTCTACTTTCTAGTAAGTTCTACTGGGCTAACGAAGTATAGAATTTCTAGAGTAGAGTACCGTCCTGTCTATAAAAGGGGGGGCTCATATGGATTCTTGTAGTAATCCAGGTACACTCCATAAACACTTTGCTCCCAACTTTCTGATCCATTACCAGCGCCTCTGCAGTTCCGTTAGCAGCGCCCCGGTTGCCTCCCTCTCTGTTTCACCCAGAGATCCGTGTTCTACGATCAAGTCTTGGTCCAGATTGACGCTCGCAGCGCTTTCAATTGCATCTTCCGCCAGCCCATTCTGGAGGCCGTACAGGCACATGCCGCAGGTCTTGCGCGGTGGGTACAATCTTGTTACGATGCCCTTACAGAGCTTGCTTTCGTACCCTCTTATGTACGTAGTTCGGAGGGCACTCAGCAAGGTTGATCCCCTCGTCTCTTGCTGTTTGCCCTGGCTCTCCATTCTCTCTTGCTATCGTTAAAGAAGAATTTCTCTCCTGCCCTGATCGCTTGGTACGCAGATGTCGGTAACATTGTTTTTCCTCGGTCCCAACCCGCTCCTGCCATCTGTTTCATTGAGCTTGAAGGAGGTCCACTAGGTTTTTAGCTCAACCTTGTCAAGTCCCAAGTTTTCGGATTCTCCCTTCCACTCTCCTTTTTCACTTCCTTGCCCCTTTTCAACCCACCTGGTAATCTCGACTGGCTCGGACCCTTTTGTTTCCCAATTTTTCGCAGGCCGCCAAAACGCAGTCGACCGCATCTTCCAATCCATTGGAGACCTGGATGATGCTCAATTGGCTTTCCATTTATACCGCTTCTGCACGAACGACTCCAAGGTCATGCACTTGCTATGTACGCTTCCCTCCACTCAATCTGCAATACTCTTCGCTAGCTTCGATCAGAAGCAAAGGGAAGTGTTCCACCAATTGCAGCTGCTCTGCCCAGATCGAGTCTGACTGCAAGCCTCTGTCCCCTTCTCCATGGGCAGTCTAGGTCTCCTGCAAATTTCAGACATTTCCAGGGCTGCTTAGCTAGCATCTGTAATTGATTCTTTTGGACTTATCTCCGACCTGCTTACCCTTTCCCAGGACCGCCACCTGGAAGAGATCCCTCGGTCTTCCATCTAACTCTTATCCTTCCGCCAGCAACAGCTGTCTTCGTCGCTTACAACTAAAGCTATTTTCGAGCAATGTTCATCGCCAGTCCCCGGCGAAAGGCTCCAGTCTTCGATCACAACTGAACTCATGCTATCGAAGTCCGATAGGTTGTTTTCGTCCGCGGCGGCCCACGACCGAGCACGGATCCTCTCCGTGCGCACATCCTCCGCCTCATCTGTTTTCTTTCGCTTCCTCACCCCCACCGCGGTACGTACATGTCCTTTTCTGACTGGAAAGTCGCTCTGGCTCTACGTCTCGGCATCGCGCTATTCCCTGGATCTACTCGCTGTCCGGTCTGCTCCCGCCGCTCGGCCGAAATCGCACCCATCTTAGATCCAAGTGGTCAACACGCGCTGACCTGCAAATACGAAGACGGAATAACTCGTGGCCATCACGTCCTCCGCAACGTTCTTGCCGCTACTGCAAGGAAGTTGGGATCATCGCCCTCGTCGAGCATCCGCTCCTCGGTCAGGTTCCCTACTCGTTTGGGCACGCGAAGTCCTCCGCGCTACGAATGGACATTTACGTACCCGCTGCATACGGGCTTCACAGTACCGATATCACCGTCGACATTACAATTGCCCACCCTCTGATAGGGGTAAATCGGGGGGGAGGAGATCCTCAGAACCAATTACCCTGAGAAGGAGGTGTTGCGAGCGACAAAAGTGCTGCCGTGGTATTGTTGAACGAATAAAAGGGAGTGTATATAGAAGAGAGTTGAGGAAGCTACAAGCAAGTATAAAAGGGGCAGGGTCTACCACCGACGCTCTCGACTAGCGTAAGAAAAAGTTTTCTTGGGTCTGAAGTTGACTCTCAACTTCCTACTACTCGGGACTTGGCTTGAAGTTGTCTGCCAACTTGCTTCACCTCCACTAAAGGAAGCAGTTTACTCGGCTTATATAGACTTTTGGCTACCCCAAAAGTCTCAAACAAGCATACTAATAACCACAAAATGCATTCACGGTAATCGTGTGAACCAGAGAGACTATTAGAAGATATTTCCTCAAGGTAAATATCTAGGTGCCATACCCATGCCAGCCACCCATCGGCCAGGGGTGGGAATTGATGTGGCCATTATATAGACCTTTCAGAGCTACTTGTAGTATCACCCACAACCTGGAACTGTACTGACATCTACTATGACAGCGTGTCCTAAAATGAAAAATCAACCGATGAATTTGCCACACTCACCCAAATTAAAAATATCTTGCAAATTCAAAAACTGTAAAAATATCTTCCCAATTCCGATACTGTATACAATCATGGTCCTCATCTAGATTTTTTCGTGTGCGAATTTGCGCACATCACCTCTCGCTCAAGACGAACGTCCCGACTCGTCACTGCTCTTCTTCTGCTTCCGTTAGTGTTCGCTGTCTTATTGATAAAATGTATGGTCTCTCAAACGGGTACGGATGCAAATGAGTACCAATATGATGCTCTAAAAAGTAGGTTCGCATTACTGGTACCTCACTATGTAGCATAGCCTCATATATTGGTTTGATCACATCGAGGTGGGGTTGAATACATTCTTCTTCCGTGACTCTTCCGAATCTTCCAAGAGTGAAAAAATATATGTGATATGCAAACTCTTCTGGAAGATGCCGGAGGAATGGATGCCGATAAGAAAAGAAGACGCGCATCATCAAGAACGAATCTTCGTAAGATAATTGCGGTCCTTGTAGCGCCCTAAAACATAAACAGATGCTTATCATGAAATAAGAAATGACCTGCGCATCGTTCGCATCCTCGGAGATATTGCGCAGCCAAAAGATAATCTTCTTCTTCCGACTGTATGCTGTGCATGGTTGTGAAGGAGAGCTAGAGATGAAGTTGTGGTGGACGGTCCCAATGAATGGCCGCTCCGTATTGGAGTAAATTTTTGGCAGTTGTCGCAGTTCTTCACGAAATTTTAGACGTCCTTATGGATACCGGGCCACCAGAATCTCTCAGTTACGAATATTTTGGTTGTTTCGAGATCCCAATGCCCTAGCTCATCATGGAAAGTCCTCAAGATCTTCATTCTTTCTTTCAAAGGGGCCACTAGTCGTTGACCGGCTTTAGTGTGCCGGAAGAGTTTCCCATTCCACAATGTAAAAGCCTTTTGATTCCTGCGTACCCAATCTCGGTGTTCAAGATCAACCTTTCTCATTTCTAGTCCATCGAGGAATTTGATCAGTCCGTGAATATTAGCTTCGTACTCGTTATCGTTCGGCAACTGCAACTCGGCGACTCCGACGATGTCCTCCGAAGCTTTTTCATTTGGAATCAGTGCGTCCTCAAGCGGGATAGGTAATCGGCAGGCTGATTATTGCGTCCGGGTCTATACACAATTTCAAACCGATATTCTGCGAAAATGTCTAGCCATCGGGCCAAGCGGTGATGTACATCCTTCTTTTGGAATGCTGTTTTAAGTGCCTGGTGATCAGTTATCAAGACAAATTTCTCGAGTGATAAAAGGTATACGCGAAACTTTTTCAGCGCGAAGACGACAGATAGCGCTTCTTTCTCGCAGACTGAGTATCTCTTTTCCGCATCATTCAGAGTTCGGCTTGCAAATTGAACAGGGTGTAGTCTTCCGTTTTCAATCTTTTTGGGACAAAAAGGCACCCAAAGGCCGTTCTGAGGCATCTGTCTCCAAGACGAATGGTCTCTTGAAATCTGGTACATGCGAACTGGGGGACGCATAGCTTATTTTTAAGCTCCTGAAATGCAGTTTCCATTTCCTTGTTCCAGTAAAATTTTCCGTTCTTCGTAGTGCTGGCATGTAACGGTGCTGCAGTCTGGCGAAATCTTTGATAAATCTTCTGTAATATGAGGCCAGTCCTAAGAATCTTCGGACCTCCGTCTTTGAAGCGGGCCTTGTGCCAACTTTATTTTTTTCGTTTCTCTGGATCCACTCTAATTCCCTCTTGGTCGACGATATGACCGAGTAACTGGATAGAAGTTTTCGCAAGAAGCATTTGCTCAACTTAATTTTCAAGCTATACTCCGATATCCTCTCCACAACTGTCTTGACGTGCGAGATGTGCTGATCCAATGTTTCTGAGAATATGACGACATCATCGATATAGACTCTTGCGAATGGAAGTCTTTTCAAAAACCTCGTCCATCATTCTTTGGAATGTAGCTGGTGCATTCATGACACCAAAGGCATCACTTCGAACCTGAACGTACCGGCTTTGCTGGTAAAGGTTGTTTTTTCCTTACATTTTTCATCCAATGGAATCTGCCAATAGCCAGTGTAAAGGTCAATTGAGGTGAAATATCTCCCGTCCTTCAGGTCCTCGAGGATCTCCTCCATGTTCGGAATCGGAAATCGATCGGGTATCATTCTCTGGCTCAGTTGTCGGTAATCGACGCAAATACGCAGCTTTCCATCCTTCTTTGGTGCGACCACAACTGGAAACGACCATGGGATGAAACTGGTCGAATAATATCATTTTTCAGCATAATTGTAACATTTTCTGAGATAAATTGGTCATATTTTGGCGGTTGACGTCTAGGCTTGTGGTAAATCGGTTGAGTGTCGGTAAGTTCGAACGAGTGAGTAACCGGTACACTTGCTTGTCTTAAATCTGAAACGCTCCATGCAATTACTTCGGAAGATGTTAACATGTCGGATGTTTTCAGTGAGGCGGGGGCGGGAAGGTGCTGCACTTTTCCTTGGATTTCCGCCACGTGGCGCCCTTTTTCTTCTTGATCCTCAACCTCAATATTTTGAAGGACCTCTTCCGTCGTGCTCACATCTTCATATATGGAATTCGACGTATTCTTATTTTCTTTGCAAAGGTAATCTTCTTCATGCTCAGAATTCAGTCCTTTGACTCGATATCATCGCAAAAAGAACACATTCGGGTTTCAAACTTATCCTAGAATTCCAGTCGTCATCTGTTTCAAACCCGGAATCATAATCGTCCCATGCCAGTTCATTAACCCCCGAGGGTACCCTTTTTCACTTCCGAAAGTGTTAGTTGGTTCCGAATCTTCGCTGTCATAGCTAGAAGTGAAATCTTCACTGTCCGTTTCTTTTAAATCTTCAGGATGCGTGCTTTTGTCGAAATCCAGGGGCATCTTCACGGTTCTGCCGTCAATATTAACTGAAACCATTTGGTTGCCCAAGTCAATGCATGTCCCTAGTCTTTCCATTGTGGGGCAGCCAATGATTGCATCGAAAGGGAGATCCGGCATGACAAGAAAGTCTACAGCAACTTTAGAGTCCCCAAAGAACACGGAAACTTTGTCAACAGTGCCCATGCATTTTGAGACGGTTCCATCCGCTACAGTTATTTTTCGAGTCGTTGGAGTAATTTAGAACCTAGATCTGTCACCAAAGTTTCTGAAATGAGGTTTGGAACAGCACCCGAATCGAAGAGAGCTTGGGTTTCCATACCCAATACTTTGACTGGTACCAGCTTAAGACGTCTTGGTGCTGTCGAGGCCGATTGAAGAAACAGTTTCTTACCCTTAGCGGACTTATTAGACCTGATACTTTTTTGAGTTCTTTCTCGCATCCTCTGCGTCGCCCCTCAAAAGTTGACCAAACGTTATCCTAGTTGGGGGCGATGCAAGCTCAGCCACCAAATTGTACCTCTTCACATACTCTAGTACGTCCTTAGAGATACTCTTAACTTTCTTACTCTTTTTCGTCTTCTTGGCCGGAGTGACTCCCACTCCTGGAACAACTTGATCAGACCTCTTGGTTCGAGGAGGTACAGGTGCTGGGATATGCTCCAGCATTCCATACTCTAGCCTAGGTTTCTTCGATAAAATGTTCCCTTCCCCATCCCTTTTTGTCACATTGACTTGACTAATCTCTTCAGCGATGGATACGTTACCGGCATCCCTCAACCTTTGATCCCTTCTATTTTGTAATATTTTCACCTCTGGTCCTGACTCACTCCTTGCTTCCGATAAATTTGCTCTTCTGTTGTCTTTAGACCAGCAGTTACTTTTCATGATGCCCATATCGACCGCACTTTGCACAACGAGTGTTTCTATGTGGATTATCAGGACACCTGTTTGCAAAGTGTCCAGGCTTGTGACAGTAAGAACAGACTTCTGCGGCTTTAGGGGCCCCAGACTGGTTCTTCTTAATGGTAAGAGTAAGGCTTTCCAACTGCGAGGTTATCGTGTCAAGTCGATTATCGAATCGGGTTTCCAACCTTTCTTCCAAGTTTTTGACATCGCTCCTGACAGATTCTAATGCCGCTGCACTATTAGCCGGCCTTTGATAATTCTTTTCAGGATGTACGATAGACATCGATGTGCGGGTTTCCCTCGGTACCTCACTCAGTGACTGAAACGTCTCCGAATTTTGACAAATTCTACTATGGTACCCTCAGTTCATCAAAGTGTGAGGGCCCTTGATGAGGAGGAAATCGGAGAGCCGCTTATCCCCCATAGCCGCTTACGCAGCATTCCGTACTTGGCTTGGGCGTTGAACCCAGCCTTTTCATAAAGATCACAAAGTACACCAATGAGCTTAACAGATCGTCGAAGTTCAGCCGGGCCTCTATGGCGGTACGAATCATCTCATCTGGTTCTACCTCTTTAGCATACTCTTTCACAAGCCACTCACATACCTCACCGAAGTTACGCCCATTCCCGTTAAGAGACCACCCGTCGATAAACTTGGACTTATATTTGTGCTTTGAGTCACCATGAAGATAGGCGAAGATACTTGCGGCCTTCTCTTATCGCCCTTCTCTCGCATCACAACGTTGACTATGTGTAAAGAAACTCCTCAACGTCTTCAGTCTTGCCGCATGTGAACGTTATACGAGCAGCATTGAGATCCATGATTACCGAAAGAAATCCCCCCGAAGTGTTCCTTACTACTGCTCAACTCGAAAACCTCGGGTGCAACCCCCTCCACGAGAGTACAAATGATAGGGGTAAATCGGCGGGGGAGGAGATCCTCAGAACCAATTACCCTGAGAAGGAGGTGTTGCGAGCGACAAAAGTGCTGCCGTGGTATTGTTGAACGAATAAAAGGGAGTGATATAGAAGAGAGTTGAGGAAGCTACAAGCAAGTATAAAAGGGGCAGGGTCTACCACCGACGCTCTGCGACTAGCGTAAGAAAAAGTTTTCTTGGTCTGAAGTTGACTCTCAACTTCCTACTACTCGGGACTTGGCTTGAAGTTGTCTGCCAACTTGCTTCACCTCCACTAAAGGAAGCAGTTTACTCGGCTTATATAGACTTTTGACTACCCCAAAAGTCTCAAACAAGCATACTAATAACCACAAAATGCATTCACGGTAATCGTGTGAACCAGAGAGACTATTAGAAGATATTTCCTCAAGGTAAATATCTAGGTGCCATACCCATGCAGCCACCCATCGGCCAGGGGTGGGAATTGATGTGGCCATTATATAGACCTTTCAGAGCTACTTGTAGTATCACCCACAACCTGGAACTGTACTGACATCTACTATAACAGCGTGTCCTAAAATGAAAAAATCAACCGATGAATGCCACACTCACCCAAATTAAAAATCTTGCAAATTCAAAAACTGTAAAAATATCTTCCCAATCCGATACTGTATACAATCATGGTCCTCATCTAGATTTTTTTCGTGTGCGAATTTGCGCACATCACCTTGCATGGCTAGGGGTGTAAATACAGGAGTACATCTCTGACAAAAAGAAAACGAACGTTCATAATAAAAGCATATACCGTACCTGATTAAAGCTTCATTGTGTGTAACGTTTCGTTCTTTCAGTCAAAAACTACAGCGCAAGAGGTTATTCCAGCCTCGATGTTCTATCGCAGGTACCGGTTCATTATCAAAGGTTATGGGTCCAGGGCCTCGTAACTCTGCCTAAGTCAAACTACAACGTTTCAACTTTCATTCGAAGAGCCATCTTAACAAGAGCTCTATCATTTGTCGACAATGGCGGACGCTTTAGAGCTTCTCATCAAGCTTCGGAAGAGAACCCACCCATTTGGGAACTTCGTATGAAGGCGATAATCGTCAACAAGGGACCTGGCAAACTGACTGGAATTTGTCTTGCTTCACGCACAATTCGATAATGAATAATGCAAAACTGTAGTAAGCCCGTGGATCATTCTGCTGGATGTGTGAAAGATGTAAAATATTGATAATATAGAAACTGCGCTTACTCAAATGATCAAACGAAAATCTCTGCTCATTATTTCTTTCCACATCATCACATAATAGGACTGAGATGAAAGTTGAACAAAAGTAAACTAGGAAAGGTCAGATTGGAAGGGATACCACAAGAAATTCCAGTACTATTCCCTCGATGGACGACCCCATCAACTTCAAGAGCGTAAATATTTGAAGCGGCTAGTTAGCATCAGTGTACTTGAAGAAATATCTTCTAATAGTCTCTCTGGTTCATACAATTCTCGTTAATGCATTTAATGGTTATTAGTATGACTTTTGGGGTATCCAAAAGTCTAGTCTATATAAGCGAGTAAACTGCTTCCTTTAGTGGAGGTGAAGCAAGTTATCAGACAACTTCAAGCCCAGTCCCAAATACCTAGGAAGTTGAGAGTCAACTTCAGACCCAGGAAGCATTTATTTTACGTTGGTCACTAAGCATAGGTGGTAGACCCTGCCCTTCCATACTTGCTTGTAGCCCATTCAACTGTCATCGCTATCCACTCTTTTCGGTTTGTTCAACTATACCACGGTAGCACTTTGTCGCTTGCAACACCTCCTTCTCAGGGTAATTGGTTCTGGATCTCTTTCCCTGCTGATTTATCCCTGACATTTGGTACTCTTGTGGAGGGGGTTCCCGAGGTAATCGAGTTGTGAAGTATTAGGTCACTTGCAGTTTATTTTTTTTATTTTTTGCAGCAATGGATCATAATGCTGCTCGTATATCGTTCACAGGGAGCAAGAATGAAGACGTTGAAGAGTTTCTTTACACATATGTAATGTTTTAATGCGAAAAAGAGCGATGAGGAGAAGGCCGCAAGTATCTTCGCCTATCTTCTGGTGACGCAAAGCACAAATATAAGTCCAAGTTTATCGACGGTGGTCTCTTAACGGGAATGGGCGTAACTTCGGTGAGGTATGTGAGTGGCTTGTGAAAGATATGCTAAGGAGGTAGAACCAGATGAGATGATTCGTACCGCCATAGAGGCCCGGCTCAACTTCGACGATTTGTTAAGCTCATTGGTATACTTGTGTGATCTCTATGAAAAGGCTGGGTTCAACGCCCAAGCCAAGTACGGAATGCTGCGTAAGGCGGCATGGGGGATAAGCGGCTCTCCGATTTCCTCCTCATCAAGGGCCCTCACACTTTTAATGAACTGAAGGGTACCATAGTAGAATTTGTCAAAAATTCGGAGACGTTTCAGTCACTGAGTGAGGTACCGAGGGAAACCCGCACATCGATGTCTATCGTACATCCTGAAAAGAATTATCAAAGGCCAGCTACTAGTGCAGCAGCATTGGAATCAGTCAGGAGCGATGTCAAAAACTTGGAAGAAAGGTTGGAAACCCGATTCGATAATCGACTTGACATGATAACCTCGCAGTTGGAAAGCCTTACTCTTACCATTAAGAAGAACCAGTCTGGGGCCCCAAGGCCGCAGAAGTCTGTTCCTACTGTCACAAGCCTGGACACTTTGCAAATAGGTGTCCTGATAATCCACATAGAAACACTCGTTGTGGAAAGTGCGGTCGATATGGGCATCATGAAAGTAACTGCTGGTCTAAAGACAACAGAAGAGCAAATTTATCGGACGCAAGGAGTGAGTCAGGACCAGAGATGAAAATCTTACAAAACAGAAGGATCAAAGGTTGACGGATGCCGGTAACGTATCCATCGCTGAAGAAATCAGTCAAGTCAATGTGACAAAAAGGGATGGGGAAGGGAACATTTTATCGAAAAACCTAGGCTAGATTATGGAATGCTGGAGCATATCCCAGCACCTGTACCTCCTCGAACCAAGAGGCTGATCAAGTTGTTCCAGGATGGGACACTCGGCCAAGAAGACGAAAAAGAGTAAGAAATTTAAGAGTATCCGAAGGACGTACTAGAATATGTGAAGAAGTACAATTTGGTGGCTGAGCTTGCATCGGCCCCAACTGGGATAACGTTTGGTCAACTTTTGAGGGGCGACGCAGAGGATGCGAGAAAAGAACTCAAAAAAATTATCAGGTCTAATAAGTCCGCTAAGGGTAAGAAACTGTTTCTTCAATCGGCCTCGACAGCACCAAGACGTCTTAAACTAGTACCAGTCAAAGTATTGGGAATGAAAACCCAAGCTCTTTTCGATTCGGGCGCTGTTCCAAACCTTATTTCAGAAACTTTGGTGACAGATCTAGGTCTTGAAATTATTCCAACTACTCGAAGAATAACTGTGGCGGATGGAACCGTCTCAAAATGCATGGGCACTGTTGACAAGGTTTCCGTGTTCTTTGGGGACTCTAAAGTTGATGTAGACTTTCTTGTCATGCCGGATCTCCCTTTCGATGCAATCATTGGCTGCCCTACCATGGAAAGACTAGGGACCTGCATTGACTTGGGCAACCAAATCGTTTCAGTTAATGTTGACGGCAGAACCGTGAAGATGCCCCTGGATTTCGACAAAAGCACACATCCGGAAGATTTAAGAGAAACGAACAGTGAAGATTTCACTTCTAGCTATGACAGCGAAGATTCGAACCAACTAACACTTTCGGAAGTGGAAAGGGTACGCTCGGGGGATGAACATGGCATGGGACGATTATGATTCTGGGTTTGAAACAGATGAAGACTGGAATTCTAGGGTAGGTTTGACACCTGAATGTGTTTCTTTTTGCGATAATATCGAATCAAAGGACGGAATTCGGAGCATGAAAGAAGATTACAATTGCAAGGAAAAAAGAATATATCGAATTCCATATCTGAAGATGTGAGCACGCCGGAAGAGGTCCTTCAAAATTTGAGAGGTGAGGATCAAGAAGAAGACCAGCGCCAAATGGCAGAAATTCAAGAAAAGTACAGCACCTTCCAGCCCCCGCCTCAATGAAATATCCGACATGTTAACATCTTCCGAAGTAATTGCATGGAGCGTTCGATTAAGACAAGCAAGTGTACCGGTCACTCACTCATTTGAACTTACCGATACTCAACCAATTTACCACAGGCCTAGACGTCAACCGCCAAAATATGACCAATTTATCTCAGAGAATGTTACAAGTATGCTGGAAAATGATATTATTCGGCCAGTTTCATCCCCATGGTCATTTCCAGTTGTGGTAGCACCAAAGAAGGATGGAAACTTCGCTTTTGCGTCGATTACCGACAACTGAACCAGAGAATGATACCCGATCGATTTCCGATTCCAATATGGAGGAAATCCTCGAGGACTTGAAGGACGGGAGATACTTCACCTCAATTGATCTTTACACTGGTTATTGGCAGATTCCATTGGATGAAAAATGTAAGGAAAACAACTTTTACCAGCAAAGCCGGTACATTCAGGTTCGAAGTGATGCCTTTTGGTCTCATGAATGCCCCAGCTACATTCCAAAGAATGATGAACGAGGTTTTGAAAGGACTTCCATTTGCAAGAGTTTATATCGATGATGTGTATATTCTCAAAAACTTGGATCAGCACATATCGCATGTCAAGACAGTGTGGAGAGATATCTGCGTACAGCCTGAAAATTAAGTTAAGCAAATGCTTCTTTGCGAAAACTTCTATCCAATTACTCGGTCATATCGTCGATCAAGAGGGAATTAAGTGGATCCAGAGAAAACGAAAAAAATCAAGTTGGCACCAAGGCCCGCTTCAAAGACGGAGGTTCGAAGCTTCTTAGGACTGGCCTCATATTACAGAAGATTTATCAAAGATTTCGCCAAGACTGCAGCACCGTTACATGCCAGCACTACGAAGAACGGAAAATTTTATGGAACAAGGAAATGCAAACTGCATTTGAGAGCTTAAAGATAAGCTATGTGTCCCCCCAGTGCTCATGTATCCAGATTTCAAGAGACCATTGTGGAGACAGATGCCTCAGAACGGTCTTTGGGTGCCTGTTTTGTCCCAAAAAGATGAAAACGGAAGACTACACCCGGTTCAATTCGCAAGTCGCACTCTGAATGATGCGGAAAGAGATACTCAGTCTGCGAAAAGAAGCGCTCGCTGTTGTCTTCGCACTGAAAAAGTTTCGCGTTTACCTTTTATCACTCGAGAAATTTGTCTTGATAACTGATCACCAGGCACTTAAGACAGCATTCCAAAAGAAAGATGTACATCACCGCTTGGCCCGATGGCTCGACATTTTCGCAGAATATCGGTTTGAAATTGTGTATAGGCCCGGACGCAATAATCAGCCTGCCGATTACCTATCCCGCTTGAGGGATCCACTGATTCCAAATGAAAAAGCTTCCGAGACATCGTCGGAGTTGCCGGTGCAAGTGCCGAACAATAACGAGTACGAAGCTAATATTCAGGACTAATTAAATTTTGATGGACTAGAAATGAGAAAGGTTGATCTGAACACAGAAATTGGGTACGCAGGAACCAAAAGGCTTTTACATTGTGGAATGGGAAACTCTTCCGACACACAAAAGCCGGTCCTCGACTAGTGGCCCCTTTGAAAGAAAAGAATGAAATCTTGAGGACTTTTCATGATGAGTTAGGGCATTGGGATCTCGAAACAACCAAAAATTTTACTGAGAGATTCTGGTGGCCCAGTATCCATAAGGACGTCTATAATTTCGTGAAAAGCTGCGACAACTGTCAAAAATTCACTCCGATACGAAAGTATAAGACAACTCTAGCTTTCCAGTTTCCGGTCTCTTTGAAACCTTCTCAATTGACTTTGCCGGCCCATTCAAGGAAACCTCTTCCGGAAACAAATATCTCCTTATAGGGGTGGAACATCTTACTGGATGGCCAATAGCAGTTGCAGTTGAGGAGGCCAATGCTGAGTGGTCCTGAGATTCATCGAAAAAGAAATAATTGAACCGTTTGGTCTTCCAAAAAGGATCATCTCGGATAACGCCCTTTGTTTTACTGCAACTTCACTGCTTCGTTTCTTGGAAGAAAAAGGATTCAGCTGAAGACAGTTCTCGCATACGCTCCTATGTCAAACGGGAAAGCGGAGAGGATGGTTGGAACCATCAAACGAGCAATATCGAAAACTATGTCGAGAATGAAATCCAGTGGGAAGATGCCTTACCAAAAGTGTTATACGGCTATCGTCGAAGAAGAGGAAGAAGTGGACGGTCACCATTCGAGCTAATGTACGGAAGGGCTCCTAGAATGTTACAGAGACATGGAAACAAATATTATCGATGAAGAGAGTAGAGAAGTCGAACTACTGGCCACCGAAGCTGGAGATCACACCGCGCGCTAACACAGACAAGAAATAAGGATGAAGAGCCTCCAGTCCAAACTTTTCAGTCGGCTCTAAAGTACTTGTAGCACACAAAGCAATGCACAGGCTGTGAAGTGGCCGGCCTTCCAAACAAAGTACTCGAACCCTTGCATCGTCACGGAGGAAAGACACCCACTATAAGCTCTGTTCAAGCTCAGGGAAGAGATCAAGGAGGGCCATCCATGCACGTCGTCTGGTCCCTTACCATCAGAGGCCTGAAGAATTCCTTCTCACACAGGACTATGCGCAACCACGGGGCATACTCATCTTTAACTATAGAATGATTCCTATGGGAGGAAAAAGGGCCTGGGAATGGATCATCTCGATTACGCGTGACTACTACGAACTCCACGTAATCATCCATTTCTACATTAATATATGCCTATGTTTTCGTACGTTGAACGGACCATTGCTACCTCAAGAAGATTTCCGACTATTGATCAGAGTTCTATTCTCATTCCAAAACGGAAGGTTCACGGAAGCAGGTCCAGAGTTTGTGGAAGTCATATATCATTACTCTATAGGAAGGTATGGAATGGTAGCTATCGGAGACTTGTCGCAAACATATCTGAACATTATCCGTCCAGTTTACGTATTTCTCAAGAACAACCAAGATGTGCGACTGAGAGGTTACAGCTTGCCCCCTGATATGGAATATCGACTGGTCCCGTATCCTCTATGGGAACCTTACGTTGCTCCGCTCAGAAACACAACCTCAGCGAAGACCAGATCCTCCCGAGCCGTGATGATGATACGAGCTGGACCATCAAGTGATCGGGGCGGATCATCGAAGAGGGCAAGGCGTCGGGAGCAGCGAGGAAGATCGCCAAGAAGATCGCCTCAAACACCGCCTAGTCTCCCAGGGGAAACTATGCATCCTTAATTATTGGACGGCTACCAATTAGACGTTGGCTTCGCGAAATGACAGAGGACCCTCGAGAAGCAGAAGTAATTTCCTTTTTTGCCATTAGTATTTGCATGTGCTTCCAGACCATTCACGGGGCGCACCTTACTCGTGAGGACTCAGTCCTTATGTTGCGAGTTTTTTTCTCCTTCAGATACCCGTTTCTGGACCCGTTGCCAGAAAAGTTTGCATACTACGTTTATTACCTCACATTTGGAAGGTTTGGAGAAGTGAAACGGGAGGAGCTCATTAGAGAACACTATGAAACCATACGCCGAATCTACGAAACTCTTGACCAAGGAGATGAGCCGGTCATCGCACGGTACACACTCTCTCATCATATTGGAAATGAGCTACTACCATATCCTTACAGTGAACCCTATACCTTCCTGATGACGGTACAAACACTTACACTACGAGGGAAGTTCCCGTTCTCACGAAATACAGCTTATTCCAGCCGGTATCGACCTCTATGTTGCCCTTGGGCCCGAAGACGTACGACTCCTTCGCCACCTTGCCACTCACGTCGCTAGGCTCCGTAATTCCACTCCCGGTTAAGAGTTTCACAATTTTTTTTCCGTTTCACCTTTTGCCTGTACGGCATGGAAGCCTGACAGTTCCTTTCCCGATGTCTCTCGGATTTTTTTCGATTCCAATCGTTCCCAACGCCTCTGAGTGCTTGTTGCCGGAGGTAATTCTTCATTGATTTCCTTTTAGGGGCCAGGAATGCGGTGCTCGCGACTACAGGAAAGCGCAGGAAGCGGCGCCTTGGTCGCAACTCCTTATCCGTTCGGAAGCGTGAGCGGAAGATTAGTGAAAACCAAGAAGGAAGCGCCACTCCCTAGTTACTAAGGATTCAGGACTTCACCCATCATGTTTACGGTTTCTCTGTGTGCTTCTTCGATACTTAGCCTTCTATCATGCGTTCTTCGCTTTCATTGCACTTCAATCTACTCAAATCTTGCTTCTTTTCTCTCATGTCATCGCATTTCTTGTCTTCCTTAATTGAATAAACGGTCGATCTCTTCTGATACGGGACAATCCGGCGCGCGTGAATTGACTTCCTCGTAACGCGGCGGTGGAGGAAAGTAACTTGTAGCGAGGGTCGGTTGCCTTCGTCACTCTGCACGGCCCATAGAAAAACGAGTCGAAGGCCGGCCAGTTGCGCCCCTTATTGAAGGCCGCACCGTATGCTACCAACACTTCCTCCCCAACCTCGAACTTCATGACTTTTCCCTTGGTCTTGCGGGGTTCGCTGGTCTCCTCCACCACGCCAGACCGCGTTCTAGAACCTTGCTAAGGTCTCTATAAGCCGATGATGGGGCCGGCGTCACTGAGAAATGCTACCAAATCGCTGGCCGGCATCCTCGGATTAATTCCATACATCAGTCGAAAAGGAGAAGGAGCGTCGCTTCGGTCGCGTCTGCGTAACCGTATAAGACTTTGGGGAGGGCTTCTGCCCAGTCTACCCCACCGCGGACGAAGACCTTTTGTTTCGCGTGCTTTGATAGTTCCCACCATCCGCTCCGCGCGACCGTTTGCCATCAGCGCGTAAGCAAGCACCGCCTTCCACTCGACTCCGTCTCTTTCATGTACTCTTGTACCGATCCCGCCATAAACGCAGTCGCATTATCCGAGACAATTCTCTTTGGCGGCCCGAACGTGATATTATTTCTTCCTCGATAAACTTCATCACCGTATCGGCCGTAGAATCTGTCGTGGCCCACGCTATGGGCCACCCTGTCATATGTTCCACAGCGATCAGAATAAATCTTTTCCCATTCTTCGAAGGCTTGTAGGTTCCAGCAAAGTCTATCGAGAAGGTCTCAAAGAGTCCAGTAACGGGAGCTCTCAAACTCGAGTGATACGTCGGCAACCTTCTCGCATGCTGACACCCATTCACGACCTTTTACATACACGGTGACATCACGGTACACCCCAGGCCACCTGAATCGTGTCCCTCACAAACTTTCTTGTCGACTTGACGTCCAGTGGCCAATATCATCCTGAAAGGTGGCCAGTATCTCCGAGCGCTGATCAATCGCGGGCACGACACGGAGCCCGTCCTTCTCCCGACGAAAGAGGGTGTCGTTCCAGAGCATGAAACTTTTTGCGCTCCGTCTGACTGCGACCTTCTTCTTCGGGTCGGATTCTTGAACCATTTCTCCGGCTAGGAACCGTGCCACATCTAGCAAGTGCGGCTCCAACCGTACAACTTTGGTCTGCCCAATTCACTGTCGCCACCAATCCTTCTGTTATTTTTCTCCGTTTCTTCTTTCTTCCTTCTTGTTAGGTCCTCTCGAGAATAATCGGGCGCCCATTCGCCAGTCCTGGACGATACTTGATCTCTAAGTCGTATTCCCCATCAATCCATCCACCTTACCAACCGCCCGTGAATATCCTTCTTCTTGAACGCCGTTTGAAGGGCTTGATGATCCGTATAAACAACGAAGGGCTTTTCAGACAGGAGGTACACTCGAAACTACTTAAGAGCGAAAACCACAGCGAGTCATTCCCGTTCGCTCGTGGAGTAGCGGCGCTCCTGCTCCGTCATCGTTCTAGAAGCAAACTGAATGGGATGTATTTCCCGTATTCTTTCTTCTGCGAGAGAACAACCCCGAGGGCTGCCGAAGAGGCGTCTGTCTCCACTAGAAAAGGATAATTGAAATCCGGAAACGCCAATACTAAAGGAGTAGTCAGTTTCCCCTTCAAGTATTCGAAGGCCTCTTGCATCTCCGGAGTCCACTCGAAAGCCTTCTTAACAGACGTCGCCGCTTGCAACACTGCTGGGCTGTCGGCAAGCACCCTTATGAACCGTCGGTAGTACCCGCGAGTCCCAGGAAACTCCTGAGTTCAGTCACGTCTTTCGGCACCGGAGCTTCTAAAATACCTTTGATCTTGTCGGGATCCACCTTCACACCACTAGAATTAACGATGTGACCAAGCAACTTCACTTCTGATTGAGCAAAGCTGCACTTGGTAACCTTCAACTTCAGTTTCGATTCTTTTATCCTCCTGAACACTTCCTTGCAATGAGTATGTGTTCCTCCAATGTCTTCGAGAAGATGACAACGTCGTCCACATAAACCATAGCGAACGGCAATCCGCGAAGGACATCATCCATCATCCTTTGAAATGTCGCTGGAGCATTCATGAGCCGAACGGCATTACCTCGAACTTGTACGTTCCATATCGAGAGACAAAGGTCGTTTTTTCCTTGCAAACTCAGACATCCTAACCTGCCAGTACCCTGTGTAAAGGTCCAATGTTGTGAAGAACTCTGCACCAGAGAGTTCATCGAAGATTTCTTCTATCTTCGGCAGCGGCCAGCGGTCTGGCTTCATCACCCTGTTCAACTGACGGTAATCGACGCAGAACCGGGGCCTTCCGTCTTTCTTCGTGGCTATCACGACCGGAAAGGACCAGGCGGACCTTGACGGCGTAATGATTCCGCTTCAATAATTCCTTCACTTCTTTCCTACGACCTCGTTATGCCTCGGCGGCATTCGGCGGGCCTTCGAATGTATGTCTCGTCCGTCAACTCGAAAGAATGTACCACCGGCACATTAGCAGGCTCCAGGTCGTGAATGTCCCAAGCTATGACATCCGTTTCCTTGAGAGCTTCGCCAGCTCCTTCTGATTCTTCTCTTCGAGTGGTCCAGCTTCGAGGCCAATAGAGCCGAGCGGTCCACCTCCTCTTTTACCTCCTTCTTAACTTCAGTCTTCGTCGAGCGAGGTAGATCAGGCTCGTATGGTTCCTTGTTAATGATGGCTAAGACCAGGTCTTGTTCGGTATCCGATCCACCATCGCTTTCGCTAGACGACGAGAAAGGTGGAGAGATTCCTCATCGTCTGAACCTTTGGGGACGTGAAGTCCTCACTATCCGTCTGAGCCCCATTGATTCTGGACGGCTCGTTGACGAATGGCAACACAACCTCTTCATCTCCAATAACCAAAGTGACCTGTTGGAGTGCATAATCGATGCGCGTCTGGAGGGCTTCCAAAGTCGGGCTTCCAACAATAACGTCAAACGGGGCATTGTTGACAACCAGGAACTCAAGATGCACAACCATTGACCCATAAGACACCGGCACTCCTTGAGACAACCAAGAACCTCGGCGACAGTTCCGTCTGCTACTTCACCTGACGATCGGTTTCCGTCGGGGTGAGGGCAAGCCTTTTGCAGAGGTCCCAAGAGATCAGGTTAGGAACTGCACCCGTGTCCAAAAGGGCATGAGTCTCCGTTCCATACAACTTCACGGCTACTACCTTGAGTCGGCGTGGACCTCCTGAAGAGTTGACCATCGACGCCTGTGTAACCGGTAACCTCTTGGATAACAATCTCCTTAAAACCTTTCTGGCCTCCTCGGCATCCCGCGCAACAGTTGCCCGAAGTTCATTCCTGTGGCAGCGGAAGCCAGTTCAGCGATCACGTTATACTTCCTACATGATCCTGAAGTCCACCTGATTTCTTCTTCGATTGCGATTTCCTCTCTTAGTCTTTTCTTTGGGACAGGAGCCATCATCGGCGGACGATTAGCAGGGGCCTTGTTCAAGATGGCATCAAGATCCATCAAGTTTTCCCTCCGCTGTTTCGGGAGGGCCTGCCCGTCCGCTCTTCTCTTCGCAGCGGCAACCACGTCCTTTTTGCGAGATTCCTGAACAACGGCGACCTTGTCTCGTCCTTCGTTTCTTCATTTTCAATTCTTCTCAGACTCAGACCGGGCCCTAGCAACTCCTCCCGCTGATCATCACCAGGGGTTCTTGGACCAGCATGTTGCTTCCGAATGTCCTTTTCTCCCACAAATTGTACAGCGCGTATCTCGATGCGGATTATGCGGACAACGGCTCGCTCCGTGGCCCTTTTGGTTGCAATAGCTGCAAAAATAATCCGCATCCGTCTTCATTGGCGGCGTCGTTCCGTCAAATTGCTTCTTCACGAGCAACGAGTTCAGCAAATTGGTCGGCCAACTTCTCCACCTTATTTTCGAGATGCTGAGAACTACGAGCATCCGGCCTATGCAGGATCTTCTTCGACCCCTCACTCGACGATGACCTTGACTTTCTTCCCCGAGTAAATCCTCTTTCCACTTAAGAAGTCCTTATTGCCTTCTTGAGCCCCTTGTAGTCCGAAGGGGCTCTAAACATTACGAACTGCGCCATGTCTTGATCTTCTGCCACTGCTTCCGAAGAGCCGAAGGAGGCGGTATCGTTGAGTCCAATCTCTTGTATAGAGCGTCCAACTGCGCCAGGGAGCCCATTGCATCCTTCAGGTCCAACCTATCGTTTATAGCCTTCTGCAGTTCTTCTTCCTGCTTCGGGTCTCCCAACTCCTCGATGAGCTTGGCCTTAACGATCGAATAGTCCTTCGACTCCTTCACCAATGCTCCGTCTCTCGCGAAGCCTCGTAGTAACGCTCAAACGCTGCTCCCTCGAGGTGGAAAAGGATCTGGAGCGCCTTTTCCTCGTCGATTTTTCCGCGCATGACTACATTTCGTACGCGAAAAGGAAGCGCGCGATTTCAAAAGAAGGGGAACCGTTGAAGGAAACGTGGGGTCTAATGGGAATCGTTCATGTCCATAGTCAACCTTGGATGCGGTACCATGAAATGCTTGTTTTCCGTTTACTCTGTCTCTCTCTGCTTTTTTTTCGGCCAAGCGGAACCTACCTCTCCTTCCCCCGGACTCCGACAGCCCTAGTGTCATCTTATAGGGGCCCCGATCTGGGGTTTCTACTCATGAATGTGCAAGTACAGTGTACACTACTACTGTACACTGTACGAGCCCACTTCCCGCTCGTACAGTGTACAGTAGTACTGTATACTGTACGAGCACACCGGGCCAATCAACTAGCGACCCTGACCGTCGCGCGACACAAAAATCGCGCGACAGTGACCATCAACGCCGCGTGTCGTTGGAGGAGAATTGTCCTCACCCTGGAGTATTGGTCCAGGGCTCGGTTGGCGACCGCTCGGGCTACCTCCGTGATGTGGCGGAACGCTTCGGGATGCCACCCCCCGAGTGTGGAGATAGGAACGGGCACGAGTCTGTTCCTGCCAGGTAAGCTGGCTAAGAATCCCTGGTATTTTCGTAGCTTGTCCGCATGGGCTGCGTTCAAGCTGGTAAGGGGGTTAAGGTTCTCATTCTGAGGTGAAAAGGGCCAGCGGGTTCACGAAGGTCACATCGAAGTAATCGATACCGCCGGTGGCGCCCGTCGCTCTGATGTCCGGCCTTGTTTTGTGCTCCCCGTGCGACCGGGGCTCGACAGCAGGATGCCTTGCGCCTAGGCTCAGGTCGTTACTTAGTAGGGTGACTTGGTCATCGTGGCTGACGATCACTTGCGCTCCGTACCTGCAGTGGATCAAGTGGTCGCCGTGGACGTCACGGTTTCCGGGTATCCGACTCTTGGACAAGGGGTTCCTGGCTCGAAGAGCGGGGCTTGGCAATAGTATTTGAACTACACCGAAAAGTATCGTGTGCCTATTGCGGCTTTCAAGCCTGTTGTGGAGGACAATGGACCCATTCCTTGGCACCTGGGAGACTCATTGAGGCCCTGAGGGCCTGTGTACGGCAACTACCCACCGGAAGCTCTTCATATATTGCAGCATGGACTGCTACAGTCAGTGTCTTTTGCAATGGAGGGTTGGAGCAAAATCGACTGAATTGGAGCCTGTCGACCGGGCGGCAAGATGAATTCCATTGAGGGAATGCCATCTTGGCCTCCTCGTAAGTTACCAAGTCGCTCACTGCAGACGGCAGGCATCCCTCACCTAGCTTTTTTGTATGTGAGCTAGGCGCAAGGAAGGCCGCCGCGACGATGTCTTTGGCTGATGTAAGGCCGATTCCTAGTGTAGGCTTGCTTTTTCTCCTGAATTTGTTTGAGTGGGAGTTGCAGATCCCGAAAGACTGTGCTATCGAGGGCGCCTACTGCCAAAGTCCTCATCGACTGTTCCATCAGCTTGTCGAAATAGGTGGCTTCTTCGATGGTGCACGATGGCGGCACGACCCGAAGGAGATAGCCCAACTTACATACCCCTAAGCCGTTTCTTAAAATCTGGAAGGAGACCTGTGTATCCTGGAGTTCAGTGACGGCCTGCATAAAGGGTTCCAGAGAGAGCACGTGGTTGGTGAAGTAGTGCCTCATGAAATCATTTGAGCCGATAGGCGCATTCAGGACCGCAGTTCCCTCGCTGTAGACTTGTTGGATCTCCGGGGGGTACGCGGCTATGACGACCTCGTTTGGAGCCGTGGGCCACCATATTTTGCACTTGGGAAGTGCCAGCTGTAGACCGAGGCGCGTTGCCTCAGCAGAGGACAGAATTGCGATAGCTTTCAACAGAGAGGCATGTTTGGCCACTATGTAGCCGTCATCATGATACCACAGCTGTAGGAATATCTCTTGGACCTCTTTGTCGCCGTTCGACAACGTCAGCATGTCTTGTATCTTCAAGGTTAGCCTATGGAGAACCATGTCGAAGAGCAAGCCGCTGAGCGGGTCGCCTTGCTGGACACCGATCACACTACGTAGTGTGTCGAAACCCGTCCACAAATGTGCTGGATCGTTGTAACAATACATTACCCAGCGCAGCAGTTGTGGAAAATGCGTTTGAACCGCTTCGAGAAAAGCAGATCGACTGCAAAGATTGAACGCATTTTTAAGGTCCAATTAAAGCAGCGCAAAATCTGATGACTTGCCAACTGTATCAACCATTCGTCGAACGGCGCGCACAATGGTGTCGGCCCCGGCCCCGGCCCTCGTCGCAATGCCAACTTGGATTGGCTGTAGGTAGCTCGCCGCCTTTGTAGAGGATTGCGACATGAGGCAGCTACTCACCAAACGTCTCAGTGTCTCGCCGACGGCGATGGGACGGGGCGTCATGTCCGCTTTAGCAAGCGGGGTAAGTGGTGCCCCCGCGATCCACGGAGCCAGAGCGGGTGGCGCTTCTCCGGCTGCTAGGACATTGACGAGTTCGATGAGCGAATGCAGCATTCCTCAACGAGAAGAGGAAGACGGAGCGCGTAGCAACTCATCGAGGTGGGAGGGGCGAAGGCCGGAGCCGCCCGGAGCGGAGCCAGGTTTGAACGAGCGGACTGCACGAAGGACCTCTTCCGTGGTGATTTTGGTAGGCGGGGGATGGAGGCAGGCGGAACGAACTTGGGCCCGTGGGCTACCGGGGTTACCTATGAGTGTTTTCCACGGAGTGCGTCAGATACGGCTTGTGTTGCCGGGAGGACGCCGAGTGAGTTTAGTGTTTGCGCCGCCTTTCCGTAAGCGCCCTCTCTGGCAAGGCTCAACGCACGTCTGATGTTCGCCTGCTTTTGTTCTGACTGTGACAGCTTTTTCGAGGCCCTGTAGGTGCACTGGGCAAGCGCTGCTTGCCAGAGGGTATCGTATTGTCCCGCGTTCCATAGTCTGATCCGTTCCCTGAATATTTCTGCATTGGTGTGCGCGCTTGCGTCGTCATCGCCGTTTGGAGTTGCCAACCCGTTGTGTTACTGAGCATCACTGAAGGGAAGAGAAAGACTTTGCTTAGTGCGTCCGACGCGGCGTCCTGTCCCGCGTCACACGCATGTGCAGCTTCTTGTAGAGCTTTTGAGAGGAGTTCACTGAGGGCAGGCCGAACCGTGTCGGGATGTGACAAATCACCGGTATGTGGGTTGTGAAAACCTGATCAGCTCGGGCAACGGTTGCGTGTGGTTGCTTGATGGGTTTTGGATTTCTGCGAGAGGCCACTGAGGCGCGGGATTGCCTAGTGTAGTTCGAGGTGTAGGCCTGGTGTTCGTAGCAGTTGTCAGAGGTGCCTCAGGGCTAGAAACGTTGGGGGAAAATGAGGTCTGCGGAAACCCTATTTGGTGCTGGCGGAGCTGGCTCGTCTGAAACAGGTACCGGGGAGGGTACTGTAGTTGGCACGAGGCTGCGAAGTTGTGTGTTGTCCAGTGGCGTGTACTGGTTTGGTGCCGTGTTGACTGTGCATTTTGGGCATTTCGAGTATGAAAACTCGAAGAGGCGGTTTTTCTTGGCCCGGAAACCTTGGAGCCGATGTACTGGTTGTGGCAAGCACAATACCAATAACCCACTTGTGCGATGCACCTCTTGAGCTTACTGTGCTGGTGCAGTTTTGGCTGTCCATGCTTGGATCCGGCGCGGTGCGTGTTACGAAGATGTGCCAGCAGGTTGGCGACTGTTCGCATTCGTGTTTTTGGGGTTGGGCAGAGTGGACAAACCTCTGGATGTGGTAGTGGCGTAGTTGAGGTGGGGCCTGCTAGAGTGCGCTCTTGAAAACCAATTGCCATTGTTTCGCTCGACCGGCCTGTGCTCTAGGTGGGGTACATGTTCCATTTGTGATTGTTCCAGGGCGTTGATTGGTTGTTCTTCCGTTGGCGGGGACACTGGGGCATAATGGCAATAAGGAACATTACAGTAAGCCGTGTGACAATTTTCCGATCCCCAGAGGTCCTAGAAAACAGTGGACCCTACTAAGCGATTGGGCTTACTACTGTACAGTACTGTACAGTGTGCCAATTCTCGGGACTTCCTGTCCTGTACGGTCGGTATGCACTTCAGACCTCCTTGTTCAAAACTGTAATTGTCACCTGTGCTTCACTGTTAGTTGAAATGCTACTATCCTGGACTCCGTGGGACAAACTCGTAAGGCCTCTGTACAGCCCATATACAGCGATTCAAAATTCCGGGGTACAACATTTTTGGCGGTGGCTGGCGAGGTTTCGTCAGGTGACTGTCAGTCCTACGTTTGGTGTACCAGAGTACATGCTTGTACACTACTTGCTGCTCGTTTGCTCTGAATAGATGTGCTGAGTGCATGGATCTTACAGCCTTTGCTCGGGTATCGTCAGCTGGCCTCCAATTGAATGGGAGCGTTGAGTCCCGAAAACTTGCATTCAAACTACGAGCTCGACGTATTGCTGATCACCGAAATGGGCACGGACTCGGCCACGCAAACTCACTCCCCAACAGCTCTACACCCACCCGCCCCCCAAGTCGTACGAGCGGTCTCTTCTCCGGTATCGTCTAGAGGGCTCCCCAGGCATTCTGCCTCCGCCCCTTCGAAGCGCCTGTCTCTCTTTTTCAACTCCTGCACCCTCCACAAGTGCAGCCTCCCCTGCTCTCCTCCACACTGTCGTCGCTGGTAACGGCCCCATTTGGCCGCTTAGTCACATAACAGAACACCCAGGACCACCTCTCTCCCCTCTGGTCTCTTTACCTCCTCCATCCCGGACGCCTGCAGGTCCTCGATTTCTCCAAGACGGTACGGTCTCTCCTGCGCATGGGTGCCCCTCTCGGCCGCTGTCCCTCCCCCCGCGTTAGCATCCCCAGCATCGGTCGCTGGGCGGTGATCCAGGTACAGCACGCTGATCATGGCGCATAGAGAGCAGAGCTGTCCTCAATAACTCCTTCCACTCCTCCGTGTCCAACACTTTGGCCAAGTTATGGCCGCTCTGCTTCGTCAACATGCATCCTCACTCCCAGTGGCGCTTCGTGCTCCTCAGCTGAGGAGCAAACTAGTGTACCTAGCCCGTCCATCAAAATCTCACAGCTTCGCCCTTCCTCCGCCCCCCCCGCTCCGGCTGTGACTCTAGCTCACCCACCAGTCTCGCAGGCTATCACATGCAGCGCGCCTGCGCATCGGCGTGTCTAGTAGACATGTTTTCAAACTTGCTGATCCGACACACGCCCGTACCCCTGCTGAAGCCTTTGAAGACCTTCAACGGACGTACTTTACGGAGCTTCACTGCATCACGCTGTTGGACGAAGCGTGTTCCAAGGCCACACTGCATTTTCGACTTGGTGGTCTCGACTTCTCACTTATCGAACCATTCCTTCACGGTGCCGCTGCCGCAAGTCTCATCGATGCAGCACCTGCCCGTGTCAGGTCCGGGGCACACATCGGACCACGCTGCAACGCCCTCACTGGCTCTCGATGCCGCTAAGATGCGCCGTCCTTCCTCCGCTAAGCTGCCGTTCCCATGCGCGAGTTTGTCCTCCGCATACCCGGCCGTCCCTACTCCGTCGACCTGGGTTTCCTTCGACCCGCATCCCCTCTCTGCAGAGCACATCCTCGTGTAAACCTACCTAAAGGGTGAGCAGTAGGAGGCGCTGGCTAATGCACACTGGAACGAAGACGTCTGGGTTCGTTGCGAAAATCCAGACGATCACACTGGCACCGCACTGAGAAACCGGATACGCGGCCTCGCATTCCGCAAAGGCCTCGGTGCCGCATTCCTCCTGGTGCATCCTCCACGACACGGAAGTGTCGGCAGTACACTGGAAGACCATGGTACGTCGCTACAATGCACTGTCTGTCTGCGATGACTCGCTCCTCCCGAACTGTGAGCATTGCAAACGACTCATGGACAGGCTAGGAGACCACGCAGTTTACCTGTGTCCTTCGGATTTCGGTCGCAAACACCACCATGACTCGCTAGGCAATGTCATTGCCGGTCGTATCGCCCGTGCAGCCAGTCTGGACTGCTAGTTAAGATTCTGCTCCTGGTGCCAGGCACCGAGCTAAAACCCGCTGACATCCTTGTCCAGCCAACGCCAGCTCCCGACGGCACCGCGAAGCGCCCCATCGCCTGCGACGTCACCGTCGTAACACCGTTCAAGGCCGACGTACGATCAAGGGCTACCCGTGGAGTGGGAGGTGCTGCGTCAATTGCGCACAGAAACACAAGGTCACTGACCTGGAACGCAAACTGTCGCGTCGACTCCCGCCCCCTTTCGACAAACCCACACAAGCCCCAACGTCAATTTCCAACCGCTGGCTTTCGATTCCCCGGGTTCGCCTTCCCCCACTACTATCAGCTTCATAGAGGATCTCCTCCCGCGCATTGCGGAAAAATTGCGGACATGTGTTTGAGTCATTAGAACGAGAGTAATGGACGCATGTACACATTTAGTACTGTACAGTAGAGGAAGAAGAAGAAGAAGAATGACGCTTTATTGTTTGAGGACAAGTCCGCACTACACAGGACCTTGGGTTCTGCTGGACGGACGACTCCGGGCAGTGGCTGAACCAATTGCCCACTCAAGCGAGAAGGGTACCGGAAGAAAACTCCACCACCTGAACCGAGGATTCAGAGGCTTAAAAAACTCCCGCTGTAAGCACACAGGCTTGCAGATAGAGATGGCGACGACAACGGCGAGAACTCCGGACGAGCGAGCTTGACGACAAGCCCGCAAGGCTGTGAAGACCGCAACCCCTCGCAGTCCGTCAAAATGACGGTGGATTTGAGCGCGGCAGGGTACACTGGACTTCGCAAACCTTGTTCGAGTAGTAGAGCCATCCTTATACACCTTTCCCAGTTCGTCCCACGTGCGCTGGGGGCGCGGAGAGGCAATCCACTCGATGTGGCCATAAACTACAGTACTGTACCGTACTGTAGTTACACGATCTGGTCGCCTAGCTAGAGGCGAACGCTATCGTGCCCCGTACACTTGTGCACGTGTCCGACGTGGACCACCCGGTTAGCACCCAACTAGCAACACATGTACAGTATGTAGTCTGTTCTTGCGCTGCACCAACGATAGGACGGATATACAGTGTGCGAAATACCTACAAGACATGCCCTATTTTATATTTATATCCGAAAATATTTACCATTTTGACTTGAAACTGCCTGTTGGCCGGCCTCCGTCAGTTTTGTAGCGTTTTGACAACTTCCCGCCAACCCTTTACATTGTAAGCCTTTACCATCACGACATCCTCAGGGAACAGCTGACCATATTTTCATGTATTAAAAACACCCCAAATTTCCCCCTTGAAACTTTGCCTACACCATTTCCCGGGAAACCAAATAAAATCATTATCTCAGACTACTCTGGCAATGTTAAAAAAATACACAAAAAGGCCCTCTGGGGGGTTGAATTTCCTATAAGACATTAAGCAATCCAAAGCATCATCTTAAAGATTGAGAAACAATCTTTTGCCTTTGAACTGAAGGATCAGACAACAGCATAGTCTAAAAAGCACTCCGGATTGAACGACATAGGTTCGCATTAGTGCAAAAACTGCAAACTCTGACAGATGGTACATTTCTTGAACAAGTTTAGCGCCATACGGTTAGGGGATTTGGGAACCACCTAGGCGACCGATCACAGAATTGAGCAGACATCGGGCGCCCGATGGGTGTATCAACAATCCTACAGGGCGGTCATGAGGGCCCAAGACATCGAACGCCAAGAAGTGGAGCGAATGCTGAAGGAGAGCATCATCGAACCCTTGCACGCCTAATTGGCTAGCACTGTGGTGTTCATACCGAAATCAGATGAATTAATGCGTTTTTGCCTAGACCAGCGGCAGTTGAACTCCCTAGCGGTGCACGACTCTTACCAAATCCACATAATGGAGGAATTCATTGATTTTTGAGGGAATTCAGTAGTATTTTTCACATTGGATTGTAATTTTGGTACTAATAGTACCCATTTATGACATCGATAAGTATAAGACGAAGTGCACATGCTATTCGCGGCTGTACCGTTTTCAGTGCGTGCTTTTTGGTTTATGCAGCGCTCCAGCTACATTTTATAGGGCGGTGGACATTATCCTATCAGAGTGAGAATGGCAGTACGGCCTTTTCTATTTGGATGACGTGATTGTGTACTTCAAGTTGCGGCGGAATCACTTCAATCATCTCCAAACTGCGTTTACTCACACGAAGGAAGCGGGAAAGTCGCTGAAGCTGAAGAATTGCTGGTTCTCGAGGACTCAGTTGATTACTTGCGCCACATAGTGCGCCCAGGTACCCTGGTACACTGAACCTGGTATCTTCAGTCTTATGTAATCCCTGGTTTGGAGCGGTCGGCTTAACCCAGCTAGCATCAACCAAAGTTTCAACCACAGTTCTACCTAGATCTGCCCGTCAGTGCTTAACAAACCACAGGTACGTTTTTACATCATCATACCGGCGAGCGTCCCGAGATTTGCGAATGTGGTGTTGTCCCTCATAGAGAAAATGAGGAGATGGAGCGAGGGAGAGAGAGGAGGAGGGAACAACGGATGGAGGTTGAAATAGGGAGTGAGAGATAAGAAGTGGAAGACCAAGAAAGAAAGCTGAAAGGAGAGAAAGTGGTGAGGTGCTTTGCTCAGACAGAACAAGGAGGGAGGCTGTGGCTTATACATACCTCGCGTTGTGTCGATTGGTGCTTCTAAACGATCGAAGGATATTTTAGTAGCCATGTAGACGACTGTGGGAGGCTAAAACCTAAACAATCTTTAGCCAATATAAAGAAGATTAGCTCAGCCTTACAAAACTTTACAGTGCAAAAGCGTAACGTTCAAGCTCTAGATTGTACAGTAAGCTGCAGTAACAGATGTACAGGCCCCAGCGGAGCTCAAGCGCTATGGCCTGCGGGAGCTGGTACAGAAACTCCAGTAGGCTAAAAGCACCATGACAGAGTCCCAGCGGGATACAAGACTGACTTTGATCAAAAGGTTGGGACCATCCTAAAGTTAATAGTTCGCAATCTGACGGACCTGGACCGACCCGCTTTCCGAAAGCGCTACATGGAGGACACCGGTGCTCAAGAAGAAGAGGAAAACTGGTCAGCGAAGTTGGCGAACCGCACGACAGGACCTTTTAAGGTGGTGGCGGTACAGTCGCACATGGTTATCGTTGAGGAGAACTGCATTCCCATAACGGTAACTCAAGACCGAGTTACAGTATCGCTAACGGAAACTAACCGCCAACAGGAAGCAGAGCAATCAAAGCAGGACGTAACTCACCACTGGAGGAACGCCGACAGGAGGGAGCGACATGTACCCCTTGGAGCGGTTAGTGCGCCAGTGCCGCCACGGCCCAGTATATCAGTCCGCGTCCGATCGTTCGGGCACGGCCCGTAGGACGATGAATGGCTATATGAAGACGACATATCACGCCACTGCATCTTCCAGTACTGGCGCTGCAAGCGTAAGTCGGTACCGTCGCGCTCTCGCCCCTGGGCAGATCGCCGAAAGGGAACGAGGACACGGGTAAGGGAGGGGGCAGCCCTCAGGGCATGATAGGTAGTTACTCGCGCGGCAGGGGGAAGACGAGTCGCTCACAGGACCTCAGGGATAAGGGTAGCACAGGCGCTTTCTAGTTGATTGCATGTATCTGAATGGCCCTATTTTCTCCGCATAGTTCTCGATCCCGTTAATGATATGGAGAAATTGCTCTCCAAGATCCAGGAAGGGTCACTTAAAGATGTGGAACGTATATTTGGTGTCCTTCAAATAAAGTGGCACATTTTGAGTCGTCCCGCAAGATATTGGTCCAAGGATGTCATGGTACAAATTGTAAAGAGCTGCATTATCTTGCATAATATGGTCGTTAAGGAAAGGGAGGAGCTCGATGGAGAATCTTATTTCGAGGTTACACAAAATGATGACCTCTTGATTGGCGGAAATGCGGCGCCTATGTGGGGTAACTTTGAATGTATTGAGATATCAACAGTCGTCCCTCCTGGCTCGCTTTCTGCTCTTTTTGGGATGAGTAACTTTACGCAGAATGAGATGAAACATTACAACATGCAGAAAATCTTAATGCACCATCTTTGGATGTTCAAGGGATCTTCCGTGTCATGAAAGGACACGCGTGACTCGTATGATTACAGTAACGACGTTGTTCCTTGAGACATGCGATCGGTTATCGTAGACAAACCTATAAAAACGAGTAAAGCAGAGATTTATCATTTCTAATCAATTATTCATTTTCGATAATGAAGTTGTGAGGGCTACAACCGGTAGCGCAGAAGAAGCTTGAGGAGGGAGCTGGCTATGTTATTTCGAAACGGTTTCGGAAGCATGTTTTGCAGCTCTTGCTCTCGCTTTCTGCAACGCTTCTGCACAGATTGGATTGAAATAATCTACTGGAACGCCGCGTCTACGAACCCCAAACGGGCATCGTGAACGTTAGAGATGACTTGGATCATCGTGCGTACCGAGACCGGAATGAAGCTGGCGAGAAGCGGGCAAACTCCGATGCCGGTTGACGACTACTCCGGCTCTTCGGTTCTTCTTTGTATGCTCGTCGATAGGGCAACTTGCACGGCACTCGGTGGCCGCTCTCCGAAATCGGAATCCCCCGCGGGCGAACGCGACTATTATTGGAACCAGCGCTGGGTCCACGTTCCATCCCGCGTGCACAGCGTTGGGGACTTTGATTTACCGTTCGTGCGGTACGCCGAGGAGTCTTATTACCAATTGGCGTTGGCCCGTTTGATCCCAGGCTTGCGGTAGGATGACAAGTGGGAACCGAACCTTGCGGTCAAAATCGCGCTTATACCGTTGTTTCGCGGCGGACATCTTGGGGTTGTTGTTCTCAACCGTCCTCTTAATTTACGGATTGGGTTGGCGTGAGGCGAACCTGGCGGTCATCTGAGGATATCTGGACGGCCCGTACGATGATGTCCCGGGTTGTCGGGTCAGAAACAGTCGAACGGTGTCGTTCCCGTTGATCGGTGTACCTACATGTTGTACCCGTACGTCAGCGGCTCGACGAACTCGTCGCAGTTCGTTTGGTATTCCGCGACGTAATTCAGGAGAGCGCGCACGAGCGTTCGGTTGAAGCGTTCGGCTAGTACGTTCGTCTGCGATTGATATGCAGCGGTGAGGTAATGCTTGATCCCCAGCAATCCGCACTTGGTGTCGAAGAATTTAGTAACGAACCGTTTACCGTTGTCGGTAAGTACATAATTCAGCGCACCATATGCGTACACCTGATAGTCCAAACGTGCTTGTCCTACATCGGCGGCGGTGGTTTTTCGTAGAAGGACGGTGGGCGTGAGCTTCGAATACCTGTCGGTGATGATCAGGATGAACCGATATCCACGGGAAGTCGCCGGGAACGGGTCAAGGATGTCCAACGCGACGAACTCGAGAGGTCCGGCAGCCTGGAAAAGCTTAAAGTAATTCTGGTGCTTATACGTGTTCACCGAGATCGGATACAACTGCGGCACCGAACGGCGGTAGTATACATGTCCAAGGCCATGTGCGGCCAGTAGTAGTCACGGCGGAGAGTGTAGTAATCCGGATCGCACCGGGGTGACCACTGAGGCGTGGTAATGCGCCAGGTACAGGATGCGTGCGCGAAGGGACTTGAGCACAACACGTTGAAGGGCGCCGTCGAGTCGGGAGCGTCGCTCAAGGAAGCCGTAGCGGTGATAGGCGTATTGGCTATTGGGGTATTTAACGTCTTCCGAAAGATTCCGACAAAGCGGATCGGTGCCCTGCGCTTCCAAAACTCCTGCACCGAAATCGGCATCACATTCGTGTCCTCCGAGATCACTTCGGGTGGGTGCATGTTTCCATCCACCGTTGCCGAGTTTCCGGAATTTTCGGTGACCAATACGTGCGTTTTCTGTAACATTTTGGAAAACAAGCGGTAGTACCTCGTCCGAAATCGGGTCGTCCTCCCAACAACCGACAACCACGGTTTCATTTTTTCATCGGCCGACCCCCTGGATGCGTTTCGGCAGCGAAACATGGAATATCGACGTCTAGCGGTTCCCGTTCTGCGTCTGTCCGAAGTCGGGACATGTCATCGGCGGTTGATGCTTTACACCGCGACGGTACTGAATTTCGTAATCGAATTCCGCAAGACGGAGACGCCAGCGCGCGAGTTTTCCCGATGCATCAGACAAATTTAGGATCCACTGTAGCGCTTTATGATCCGTTCTCAGGATAAATCGGTCTCCGTACAGGCATGGGCGGAGTTGAAGCATAGCCCATACCACGGCAAGGCATTTCCGTTCCGAAGCGGTGTAGTTCCGCTCTGCGTCGGTCAAGCTGCGGCTTCAATACCCGATAGGGAGCTTGTCTCCGTTCGTTCGTTCCTGTAACAGACAGGCACCGACTTGGTAGCCTCACGCGTCAGTGTCTAAGGTGTACAGGAACCCGGAATGAGGCAAAGCAATGATCGGAGGGGAGACCAAGCGCTGCCTCAATTCCGAGAAAGCTGAATACTCTTCGTTGTCAGCAGTCTCCCATTGGGTGGGTCCTCCATTTATTTTCTTCCGTCAGGAGGGTCGAGGGGATGACCCGTCAGAGTATCCATCGCATCGCAGTGCCTCACGCCGTTGAAAACTTCTATAGAGACGATATGGACGGCGGGATCCAAGGCAAACGCAGATTAAAGGGAAGGGTACATTGGCACGGATTTTTGGAGCACAATATCCCTAGAAGATAGGGCTTTTGGCGTCCCGTAGGTCTCCGGCACGTCCTCTCCCAAGTGATTCGCGTGGCATCGAGCCATATTTGACCAGAAGAAGTCAAACCAACCTTTCGCGTAGCCCTACTTCCCTAATTCTCGCAACCTTTTGTGATGAAGGCACCAACACACCCTTCCGTCTGGTCAATGAAAGTAGTCTTGCGGAACGGGAAAGATCAGTGACTGGATTCATCAGCGCGGGTTTTCCGAGAGCGAATTTAAGAAGAGGAAGCTTCAGACCAGGGAATTCCTGGCACCATTCGTGGATTTCAAATATTGCCTCCCAACGGTTGTCCGAACTCAGTGTAAATTGGCCCTCTTCGTCTACATCGTGCATTAAGGAGCTGCCTCCGCCCTCAAAGGAAATGATGTACACAAGGATAGTATGAAAGTCCCTGGTGGCCTTATCTTCTCCTTTGTAAACCGCTTACTTCTCGTCCCATACTATAGACTTGACGAATCAGTCTTTTCCCGAAACCTTCTTATACGTACGGGAGCCATAACAAGATCCTGTCAAACCCAATTGGCAGGCGACCTCCTTTGTAAGATCCCTGGTAGGCAAGGCGGAAACTGCGTCCATTATATGGTTTCTAAATAAGAATGGAAAGTCACAAGCGCGAACAGTTGTCACGCTCGGGGTCCGGAGGTAAAAACAACCAGTTCGGGCTCGTTTGACGACATGTACTTGATCTTAATAATGTCTGAACTCCCAAGAAGTGCCCTTGTCTGTGGAGGTAGCTTGGACTGAGCTTCGGCATCCGCTTTCCTTGAAGTCCTCGCCGCCTTGATAGCGATATTTTTCCGAGGCGCTTTTCTTCCGTACTAAACATAGCCAACTGCTTCGTCCTCGCCATTGCTCTGTGTTAGTGCACAACTAAAGTTCAGGTTCGAAGAGTATAGAAGCTGTCTGAAACTGCACCTCCTTACTTCCCAGCTTCCGCGTTACCGTCGTTGTGCCACCACAAGCTGAGGAGAATAAGATGGAGAGGAGAGTCACGAGCAAACAAGGTGCTCGAAGAAAAAAGGCGCACCAGCCGTACAGGGGTAGAAGCCTACTGGAGTTACAAGGCGCACCAGACGGGGAAGAGTACAAAACGAGGAGCGCACAAGCAGGGAAGCGCACAAGCCGATTAACGCACAAGCCGAGGAGCGCACAAGCCGAGTAGTGCACAAGCCGAGGAACGTGAAAGCCGGGGATGCGTGCAAGCCGAGGATGCATACAAGCCTACAACAAGGACGAAGAAGCACGAGTGTTCGTGTCGAGGCTCGGATTGGAAGGGCTGGAAGGACTGGTAATTTGAAATACTGACACGTACACCATTCTATGCAGCCCGGTGGTCCGTTTTGGAGGCTGGGAAGCGAGTGGGACAAAGTTTGGATTCTGGATTGTTTTAATTATTTTTATGTACGGTTCAGAATAATATAGTAATGTACGAGTTATATGTGTATTTTAGATCAAAGTGCTGAAATTTATTTGTTTTCTAGGAACCGCCAGCCGCCCTTTGGCCACATGCATTTCTGCGCTTGCCTATATACAGTATATAGGCGAAGCATCGGATGCGCGCGAGTAAAGAGACAACTCAGCGACCGACACCAACAGGAAAGGGTGATGTAGCGAATCCAGAAGGTGTGGATGGTTTGATGGTGGGTAAAATCATTCAGTTGGGATGATCTCACCACAATTTCGGGATGATCTTACCCACCATCAACCCATCCACACCTTCTGCTTGATGAAATGATGAATTCAATTTATCAAAGAGCATAGTTTTCTCTCTCTTGCTGTCTCCACTTCCAAAACCAAAGCATACACAACACCGCCCAACTTCATCCTCCCCATGGTTGCGATGCTTCGTCAGGTCCCGATTTTATGTCCTCGCGGCTTGTACGCCTCATCGACGCTACCTCCATCTCTCAGCAGGCTGGCGTCACCGGCCTCTCTGCTCTTACGAACCTTGTCAAGCGCCTAGCCAGGGGTGACCTACCCATGCAAACACTTCCTCTCCTCACGGCAGCACTCTCATCCCGATCCCGCCCCGGCAGAACAACATCCGCCCCATCGCAATTGGACAAACACTTCGACGCCAGGCAACTAAAGTCCGACTTGGTCCGGTCCTCGCTGATACCAGCACTCATTTCGCCCCATGTCAACTCGCCGACGGTGTTTCCGCCTGAATGGACTCCATAGGTCATGACGCCAGCATGCACATGAACAGACATGGTCGCGATGCAGGCTACGTCATGGTCTCGGTTGATGCCCAGAATGCTTTCAACGCTTTCTCTCGCCAGCAGCTCCTCCTAATCTTCCCATCCAAAACTCCCTCCCTGGCGCGCTTCATCAACATGATATACGGCCTTAGTCCCCCGCCCCTATTCGTGCGCACGCGGGCCCCCGAAGCCGCTCCTATCATGCTTTACAGCAAGGAGAGAACCCAGCAGGGCCTACGCATCCTGGTTCACGCCGGACCGGGTTTCCAGTTCCACATCAACACCTCCAAGACCCTGGCATATTGGCCGTATCTATCCACGGACAGCCTACGCCAGCTACGATGTGTGCTCCCGCTGTCTATCCCAAATGAGAACGGAATTACCCTCCTGGGCGCCCCTCTGGGCTCTGATGATTACATGCGCTCCTTTCTCAAGTCTCGAATGGACCTTTGCGACAACATGCTCTCAACCCTGCTCAAACTGCGTCACCCTCGCACCGCCTTTCACCTCCACAGACTCTGCGCATCGGCTTGCAAAGTGCAACACGCCTTCCGGCTCACCCCCGCCCATTGCATACCCGCTCGCCAAGGAGTTTGACAAGTCCGAATGGTAGCCTTTTCAAGGCTCAATTCCGTGCCCCTTACCACCCAGAGCATCCGCCAAGTTCGCCTCCCCTTTCGCCTTGGCGGGCATGGCTTTACGTCCCTAGCTCTCACGCTGCATGCCTCATATGCGGTCAGCTTCATCGAGTCCGCACCCCTGCGACACCCCGAACGCCCTGCCGAGTTCTGTATGCGATGCGCACGACCTGCAATGCGCTTCGTGGCCACCGCGCTTGAACCCCTTTCCAGCCCCTACGTCTGCAAGAAGAACTTCGAAACCCCCAGTCCTACTCTCTCGGACACTTGGAGCCCGAAGCCCTAGCAATGCGACCTGAAAGACCATACCACTTTCTATTTCAGGCCACTCACAATTCGACGGCTTCCAAGCTATGGGAAGAGGACATATGGACAGCTCAACCACGACCTGCCCGACACACTGAGGTTTCCAATCGCCTTCGCGCGAGACGTAATTCCTTGATGAATCCATGCGCCTACACGTGGCTCATTGCGAATCCCTCTAAGGCTACTCATGTTTCCCCGAGGTCTGGTCCACCATGCTTCGCCGGCACCTCGACCTCCCTGTCTTCCACTCGTCAATTCCCCTTATTTGTAGCCACTGTTTGGCTTACGTGGACGCCCAAGGCGACCATGCTTCAAGTTGCACCTCAAGATACAACGCCGCTACCCGACACAACTTCCTCCGGAACCTCCTTACGACCGACATGTTCCGACCTGCCGGTCCTGCTCACAGAAAAGAAGTTCCAACCTTGTGCCGGGTACAGACCTCCGGCCAGCCGACATCCTCGTCCAGTGTGGACCAGAACCTACTGACACGCTCGATGCCCCGACGCAAGTCGCATATGATGTCACCATTCGCGATCCCATGGCCCGATCTTACCTCAAACAAGCTGCATTGGCAACTTGCGGGGCAGCCGAATCGGCCTTCGTTGACAAGGTGAAGACCTTCGACCGCTCAGTGAGAGCTGCGTTTAACCTGACTCCGGACGCTACTTTCCAAAGCTCGGTTTTCACTTTGTTCCGCTTGCTTTCGACTCTCTCGCCGCGCCCTGTAAGTCAACCTCTGGGGTGATTGAGACCCATGCGAAATTGATATCGCGGCGACTGTTCTGTGCACCAGCGGCGGCTCTTGACCACCTGCGACAACGAATCCCGTCAACCAAATAGTCTACCTCTGCAACATCGATCCTAGAGCGTACTCTCAAGCTGGGCACCGACTACGTAACTTCAACCATCTTAGCTTACACTGTCAGATAGGCTTGTACGCCTTTTTTGATACGTGAAGTAAACATGATTACTGTACAAGTTAGGGAGATGGTTTGGGAGACAATTTGCCTCATAGGTTTTCCAAGGGCAAAGGGAAATATTTCAGGCCTGAATGAAGCCTGATCAAAGGTAATCTGAACCGCATCATTTCAGGTCATTTATCTTTGTAGAAACTCTGTAAACATACAGTTCAGAACGAACTTACTCATTGTAAGCCTCTGAAAGCAATTTGTCTGAAGCTCAAACTGACAGAGGTACTCGAAAGAGTACCGCTGCCAATTAATTTTGTCCAAGTGTTTGTTTGTTGTAATTTGGAATAAAATTAGCTGTGTGCCGGGGTACAGTGCTTGTTCCCCAGCGGTCTAGTAGGATGTGTTCCCCGCACATCTTGCCATCATATGAGCCTCTCCACACACATCCTGTTTCACATCCTAGTAACTAAAACGTAATATTCTCATTGGGTGGGATCTTATTTACAGTAGACGGCTAAAATTTTCGCCTTTTCTACTTTTTATGAGTGATTAAGTTTGCTATTTGTCCCCCGGGCCGATATGTGTCCCCCGCATCTGAGATGCTAGCAGCAATGCAACCAATGCGGTGCTGCGGAAATAGACCGTTCAGAATTTTTAAATTTTGTCCTCGTCAGCAGAGGACACTGGAGCCTGCGGGATAGCCGATGGTCGTTGCGATGAAGAAAGCGCGGTCGGGATGTCGATGTTCCAATCGATCGCCTTGGCAACGAGAAGGGGGGGAGCGCCGGGCGTCGAGATCCACGAGACTGTGGATGATACGAAAAGAAGTAAAACGAAGGTGAGAGTATTGTGATACGTACCCAGATGAACGTGGCGGGCGGGAAGAGAATTGTGGGAAGTTGAGGCAAAGGGTCGAGCGGGTTGCGGGGCTCTACTCCCATTGCGCAAGAGGGAGCGCTCCGCGCACGCGTGCTCGCGCGCGGATGAAAGTGGGTTGGAGGGGATGAGATCAAGATAAGTAAAGAGTAAAAGAATTTCTCCTTCCTAAAGGTAGTATATTTTATTGCATTAAGTATCACTATATTGCTAGCTAAGAGCTAACAGGATGGTCCACGTCGTCCACGTGCAGAGACAGGCGCGAGAAAATAGATTGCGCAACTGATGCGACTCACCACGCGCTTGCGGATCACTCCGACAGGGGTGCCGAACTTCCCCGCAATACGCGGCAGAAGACCCTCTATGAAGAGGAAGGTGGCAGGCGAAGGTGACCCAGAGAATCAAACGCCAGCGGTTGAAATTCAAAGTTGGGGGCTTGGGTCAGGTTTTCTGAGGCGGTGGCAGACGCCGCGAAATTTTTCGTTCCAGGTCAGTCACCTTGTTGTTGCCGGCATTGAGCCGGCCTTGTAAGCAAGGTCATTTACGGTAGTGTTACCGATCAGCGAGGACTAATCCCGCATAACGTATTAGCCTCGAGGGTATAACCGACCACATCTTCCATGCATTAAAATAACCCAAAAACTCCCCTTGTAGTATACCCTTTTGAGTCGCTTGTGGTTGTCTGGAAAACTATGGATAGATCGGATATATCTTCCAAGAGTAAAACACCTAAACGTTTCCCCTTGTTGCGGTGAGCGATAGCCGCGGCACCCCCCATTTCGCGGGTGGCCCGCGATCGTACGTTATCCTTGAACAGAGAGACGACGTTTACATCACAGGCAATGGGGCGGACCGTTGCCGTCGGGGGCAAGCGGTGGGTGGACAAGGATGTCAGCGGGTCGAAGCTCAGTACCTGGGACAAGAATTGGGGCCTCCAACTGACAATTTAGGCCTGCTGCGCGGGCGATACGACCGGCGATGACGTTGCGTAGCGAGTTATGCCGGTGTTTGCGATCGAATCCAGATGGGCACAGGTCGACTGCGTGATCTCCCAGCTGTCCATCGGGCGTTTACAATGCTCGCAGTTCGGAGGAAGCGAGTCGTCATAAAGACAGCCCGAGGAAACGTCGTATCATGATCTTCCAGTGTACGGCAGACACTTCCGTGTCGGCAGAGGGATGTGCGAACAGGAAGGCGGCACCAGGGCCTTTGCGGAATGCGAGGCTGCGGATCCGGTCCCGCACTGCGGCGGCGGTGTGGTCATCGGGATTCGGGCAGCGAGCCCATACCTCGTCTGCCCAGTGTACCTTGGCCCGAGCTTCCTGCTGCACACCCTTTAGGTAGGTTTGGACGCGGGTGTGCGCTGCAGAAATGGGAAGCGGGTCAAAGGAGCCCAGGTCAGCGGAGTAGGTACGGGGAACATGTTCCATCAGAGATTGAGGTGAGTGGACGTGAACTTACAGTGTGCGAGTTTAGCAACGTGGCCGCGTCACCCTAAAAGGGTTGGAGTCCTGCCATTAGGGGGCAGCATTGCAAATTGATGCCACTGCGGCGTGCTTGAGTGGGGACTTCGTCTCTATTGTTCTTTCAGATCGGATATAGCTTCCAAAAGTAAAACACCGAAACCTTTCTACCATTGTCCTTACCGCCACATTCCGTACGACGTCGCCCAGTATCGTGTAGGAATCTGGGTGCCTACCTCCGTCAGAGGAAATGGAGACGGAAATGAGTATACCTCTGGCAAAATTCGCAATTAATGGCTCGTACTTCCTCACATTAGCGTTTTTCGCAGCATTTAGTGAGGTCAGCGGGTTGAAGTTGTGGATTCCCCTGCGGGAGCGTGCAAAAAGGTTCACGAAGGTGATGTTGAGGAAGTCCGCGCTGCCGGTATACCCAATCGCGCTTATATCGGGTCTGGTATGGTAAAGGCCTTTCTCGCGGTTCCACGACTGGGTATTGAGCTGCCTTTTTCACATCAATTGCCAGTAGACCAATATGACAGTCGTGGTGACTGAAAAGTGTATTGTAATACCGGTCTCCACATCACAGTAGGAGATAGCAGCAATTGATGATATGAAGGGCTAACAATTCAACATGAGTACTCAGATATTCTTTTGAGCAATTTTAATGTTACTTCTAACTGCAAATGATGCTATATTAGTTCTTGTGAGAAGTCATATTGTACTCTCGTCTTTGGTTAAGTCAGTCAAATTAAAAATTTTCTATAATGAATCTTGTAATTTTCCTTATTAAGAGCAAGGGTTTGTCTCATTTCCATAACTGCCATAACTTCTTTCTTTTTTTGGATTGATACATAATTTTTACAACATCAAAATGTCACGAGCGAGATGAATTGGTGGGTTGATTCAATATTTGAAAGATTTGGTCGATTGTAGCCCGAAATATCCTACAGGTGAGTGTTTGAATGGTTCATTTACTCCATAATTAAATTTTACATTGCTGCCTTACAGTAGAAAAAACTTCTAATATCTCAGTGAAAAGGATTAAATTCAAGAATAAAAGGCGGACTTCTTAATTTTAAAATAATATCTTATTATTTTATATATATGTATCTTGTAAAATTTAAACATTTTGCCTTGGAAATCTGGTCTAGAGAGCGTGAATGAAAGATTTCAGGTATACCTGTTCCCGAATAAATAAAAGCATTGAATGCTCAAAGGACCATTTATTCAATGATTTATTACTCCGGGCAATGCTGAACGGACCTCATTTATAAATTTGTCATCCGGATGCTTTTAATTTTCACAATTAAAGTTACTGTTCAGATCTCAAAGGGCAATTTATTGAAAAGTTTCAGATTACGAACAAATTTGAACTGACCGAAAAGATAAATAAGGTATTCTTACGTTCTGCAAGTACAATAAATGAAGTACTATCGTTTAAAAGCGATAGGGACACAAAATATATGTTAACCTCATCGATTCAAAGAAATAGGAATACTATTAATTTTAAGGATTGATAATCCATCTCCTTTTATATTTTATTGGTACATTTCAAATTTATTGGTACTCATTCAGAATAAAGATCACTTATACTATAATACTGCAGGTACAACGATATCCATGCCATTTTCGATAAATAAATGGTTTGGAATCCCAAAATTTGCACGGCAAGCGCCAAGCTTCTATTTTTTTTTCGTTAATCTATCATTTAATCTGGAAAAGGTGAAATTATTGCTGCTACCTTCTGTAACTAGTTAAGTACCACAATCCTTACGATAAACGAAATAATTTAGTTGACAGTTCGTGAACTTCAGATTAAAAGACAGTTCATATTTATAACTATAAATTCAATACAAAATAAAACAAAAAGGGAAGGGAAAAAACTCAAAAAAGATCGGTTGCTCGGACATTTTCCGAAACTTTGTATTTGTTCAGTGATGCCTATTTTTACGCGAGCTTGACACTAATATATTAATGAATCAAATTATTATTTACTTTAACAGTGAAATCTGAAACAAAAACGCTGTTATTCTTTTTTCGTCCGGAAGTTGCACGCCATTTGGTACTGAACATATGACTAACCTGTACGAAAGCAGATATAATTTTGCAAAAATTTTCTCAATAACTCCTTCCTATAGTAAAAGATTTTTGGGTCTATGGTTACTCTAAAACTTCAGTTCAATTATTTAAAATTTTCTTCAAAAATTACAGAAAATACATGAAAATTATGGCAAACGCAAAATTTCTAAGTCAGAAGTCCATTATTTTCAAATCTTGCTTCCCATCATTCAATGAAAGTTATATTGTACTTTTAATGTACTGTAATTCCATTTCCATGTCGCAAAAAAACGCATAAAACTGAATTAAAGGTCTGATTTAAAATAGAAGGAAATCAAAACTGTTACTTAATCAATTAGTGAAGTATTTTTACTAACTCAACTAGAAAGATTCAAAACAGAACATACGGACGCGCTTTGAATTTTACTGATTAGATATGAGTGTTCTGTTTGTTGATATAAGTTCTATCTCAAAATTTCCGTAAATGTAGAATAAGTGTGACATTTATCTCAAAATTTCCCATTCCAACTTAAGAATCAAATATATATATATATATCACCTAACTTTCGAATGAAAAGGAAATTTGGAAGTTCTCTATCAGACATTGTAGCCATCATATGTGTAAATGGGTCTTGGTGAGCTACATTATCATTACCTGGTTGTCACAATGGAGCTCTATCTTGTTTTTTCACTTATGTTCTCTGCATGAATTTGCTTTTTTCTGCACTGGAACCCGTATTCATACCTCGTATTATATTAGAAGTCGAAAAATTAGGCTACTGAAAATACCCTGCAAGAATGAAATACGAAAGTGGTAGAATGCTTCATAAGGATTTTCGGACACCGCAAAATACATTTAGGATACAGTTAGGATACGAAATTTTAATATGATGACTTATAGAATTATCTTAAGCACTGGAAAACTCTTGGAATAAATTAATGCGCTGAAATGAAAATGAATCATGTTGGTCGTGTAGATATCATCTGCAAAGCTTTATCTTATTCATTGAAGACAAAATTCATGATTCATAATGTAAAACCGCCAAAATTTTCCTTCCCCACTGAATTCTTATTTCTATTGTAGAACAAAAAAGAAAATATTAAAGCAAACAGATAAACTTTTAGGACTGAAATTCTCCTTTAGAACATTTTTTTCATTTAATTATTTCGGATAATATCCAACAGATAAATCAAAACTTTCCTCTAAATCGAGCATTCTCTGGATAGTTATCATTCAAGTATTCATTCCTGCAATAAGAAAAATGAGGAGGGAATATTTTGTTTTGGAGTAAAAATTATTGTTTCATCTTAGGCTAAGAGTATGAGCGTTCTGTACTAGATCGCATAGATTATATATAATGAAGCCAGTAAACATTTTTATACTACTTTTTAGAGATTTGATCTTTAAATTTTGAAGATCACTTATGATTTATCCAAAGATTGCTACGTAGAAAAATGATCAGCGTTTTGTACCATCAAATACACTACAATGGCACTTGGAGACAATAAGACTTGAAAAATGTACAAATTGAGTTTGTCTGCTTCTTATTACTTCCAGAATCACAATTATTAGCCTACAGAAACTATTTTCGACAAATTTGATGCAATGCACAGAAAATGCGATTTCGAAGCTTTTGAACTCTTTTAGACTAATAAATGACCTGTAAACCTCTTCATATATCAAAAATAATTATGCATATAATAACAGAATTGAAAAGCAGATAAGTATTTCAATTGCAGTTTAAATATAGGATTCGGTTGTCTCTGTCCATCTAGATATTTTTCAAAAAATTCATGGGAAATTCTATTAGCTCTTTGAAGAATCATTTTGAGCCGGGGACTTTCGAAATCAGTCTAATTACCCATTAACATGGCTACAAAATATTCAAAACAGACATTTGTGACTATCAAATACTGTAATAAAAGTAATCTGATAGTTCCAAGCAAAATGCTGTAGGTAGACGTAATCCTGGTAAATAAGCTTTTTGTCTAAAATAAACGGCAGTGGATACATCGATAATTGTATGAGCGGATTTGAATATCAATGATGCAGCCAAACACGACCGCCTCATGCTTTACTTAAAATCTTTGATAGTCTTAGAATTCAGTATTGTAATCTCGTATACCGTATTAATAGTGAAAAGCCCGAAAAGTGGCTTGAGGGGGAAGGAACAATCAGACACTAAAATATTTTATCATTAAAAGGAATAGGCTACAAAGTGGCTGATAACAATTCACGAGTCTCTAACTACATATTCTGTTGTGGAACTAAATATGCAAAGACTCCAGAGTAAAATATGAAAGACTTTAGCAGAATAATTTTAATGATTCTCTACAAAACGGATATTGATTTAGTTATTAAAGCACAATGTAAAAAAAAGTGTAGAAATGTATTGCGAAGAGCATTTACGCAGCTATTCTTCACAAATGGAAACATAAAAAGTACCTATTTGAACTTTCTTTAATGGAAAAGCATGATTGAAATGATACATGGCTTATATCGATGACATAGTTGAAATGGTTCTATTCACAGATTTTTGGCAAGTTACTTCGAAAGAAACGAAAAAGTCATCATTTCTTGAAACCTACTCAAGTAAGTCGCTCTCGTTGATCTGAAGAAAAGGTGGAAGAGGTTAACTTTTACTGAAATGCAGTATCAGAGGGATTTATGGCCCCTACTGGTCCTAGCAAGGCCCAATAGCGCTGAATTTGCGCTGGTTGGTCATAACGGCAGTATAACATTGCACGAACACCGACACCGTTGTTTGGAGCGCGCAAAACTCCGTGAAGGGAGATTTACCCCGCCTTGCGGCAGAACAATTTGCAATAACTTGTAGAAATTGGAGGCCGTAGATGTCAATTTGGCTATACAAATCAGTTGTCAGGATGTGCAATTCGATGCCCTCAGACCGGCAAGCGCGGGGTCGTAGTAGATTTGCTTCTTCAAAGTGGCTCGATCGAGTACGGATGTCCCGACATCGTCGAGGTTTCGGTAGGGACAAGTAGGTGCTGACGACGGTAACGTCAATTGATTGTGGGAAAGGACAGAAAAAAGTACCTACAGTCAACTGTCATAATGCATACCCACTTTACGGATAATCTCAGTTTGAGTAATGCGAATTGTTCTCCACATGGAGGATGCGAATACGAGGCGGAATCGATGGTCTTCCGCTCCCCGGAAAATGTAGCTACAACTCTGAAAGTGCTTGTCATAAGTCCTTAAAAACTCCCAAATAAGTTTGTTATGATAAAATTATGCATAACGTATGCATACTGGGTCCGCCCTACCCTCCAACGGTACCATTAAAGAGGTTCTCATAAGTAATTCCATCATACGCACCACCCCCGCTACGTTCAGTTGCGAAAAACGAAACATAAATATTGCTCAATGGCGAACGAATCAGAGAAGCAATTTAGCGCTCAATTCCTGGTTGGGCAAAAGATGCCACGTAATTGTGAACTTGACTGTGAGAGTATTCAAGAGCTAACTTTATGATACAGGGGGAAATTTGGGGTGTTTTTAATACATTAAAAATATGGTTAGCTGTTCCCTGAGGGATGTCGTGATGGTAAAGGCTTACAATGTAAAGGTTTATGATACATGATGTGAGCAATGTGGTATATGCTATTGTTTACCATTTAGTGTCTGCAGTTCGTGATCCTACTAAACCGGTACCAGTACCAGTGCACCAAACGGAAAAATGATATAGTCTCTTCAATCATCGAAATTCAAAGAGCGTGGACCAGCTGTATTTATACACGGCAAACAGAAACGCATCCATGCTTAAAAATCATTGAGTATAGTAAATTTAATAGATGGCATGATTCCATAAAAGTGTCTTTTAGGATACTGCTTTTGATTTCTTGGCTGAGGCTTGCAATTCTGCAAGTTCATTTGAGGGCCTCGGTCCTGGCCTCAGCTCGGCAAAGGTTGGGGGAACATCATGAGGCAATTGTGTCGGCCACCTGGGTCTGTTAAAGACTTGTGGAAATGACTTCCTGCTTGCGAATCTTCGGTAATACTTAAACCTCTATCCATGACTGAAAGGGAGTCCTCTAAATCCTCCTCGACCACGTCCACGGCCAAGGCCACGAGCTTGGGCATATTTTGTAGCTGCACCATATCTACGCCAACAGTCCTTTGCATAATGTCCATATTTTACCACGAACAAAGCATCGTATGTCGGCCTTCTTCTGTATACCATCACTCTGTAGACCGATATAATTCATACTCCTCTGCCACCTTAAGCAGCGAGATAACTCTTCTTCGACGGCGACAACTATGCGATCCAATGTCATGTCACTTGTTTGGGCTGCCATTTCCAGTTGGGCAAAGGGCTCAGGAAGGGTCCTCAAAAGCTAAGATGTTTTCTCTTCCTCCTTCAGCGGAGATTCATATTCGGGCAACTTTCCTATTATTTCGAAGAACTGCTGAAATAGGCTTCCCAATTGTCATTGTCCTTGAACCGAAGATTTTCGAGCTCATTTTCGAGGTTGAAAATATCTTGAGCGGTTGATGTAGTGTATAGCTTGGAAAGGAGGGAAAGTTCTGTGTTTTACTCTCGGAAGATATATCCGATCTTTCCCATGGTTTTTCCAGACAACCACAATCGACTCAAAAAGATCAGCAATTAGCAAGAGAAATTGTGGTGGGTACAATACTCACAGGAAATGACATGTTTTCTGGAGTTTTCGAGTATTTGGGTTGAATATAACGATACGAGCATTTGTTCAACGCTGCAGCAAGAAGATCGACACATTGTACCTAGCTCGCCGATTTCGCTCACGGTACAGCACAGTTCTGCATCAGAGACATCAATTCAAAACTAAGTGTGGTGAATATTTACTTATCAACTGACTAAATGTGAAAATTGACCAAATATTTTCATCTCTATCCCGGTGTCCTACAGTGATGCTGAATTGTGGAGCAATATTTTTTATTGAGGCCCACAGTTTATATTTATTGTGAATCATCAAGGAATAATTTTATCTATATACACTGGCGCTATTTTATGCTGAATTCAGTGTGAAACAATTTTTATGTCCTACAGTTGGGGTTTTATATTATACAGGTTATAATTATTGCATTTATGCTACCAAAAAATTATTATCTGGATGATTGCTTACCTAGAAAATACTGCAATAATTATTGCTGAGTCTGAATTATGTCTACCAAAATTATTGAACGCCTCACCTGATTTTTGTAGCAGGTTCACCCTGGTGTAGAGTATAAGTAGTCTAGGTTGTTAGAAATATTTTTACATCCTCGGGCTATCGAAATATTCCCCTCGATCACCTATCATTAAAATTGGGTTTCTATTCATTATTCATTATAAGTCAAATTGCGGCATTTGTTTATTTATTCAAGATGAAACTATTTATTATCATTTGGACCTACCTATCACAATTATTTTTCACACACAACTTCGTACACACCGCAGTCGAATTGATTAGTAGAACGAACAATCGGGATAATTTTAGTCTGAAAAGAACATGTCTGTTGAATTCGGGACTTCCAAAAGAAGTACTGGCAATATGCTGTACAGGATGTGACGATGTGCAAGAACAACGTTCGTCACAGCGTGACTGGAAAAATTCCATACGCTGTACTGTATGGAAATGGACCGCGGGACATGCAGCGCATCAGGCCCTTTTAGTTACCAAACGATGTATCAACCCGTTTGCAAGAAGCTCGGAACGCTCGAACCACGCTTGGGGGAAGGAAGTTGCCTAATTCATGAGGGTGGAGGAATTTACAAAAATTCCCACACCGAACGGTATCGTACGAACGAAACGTGCGGATGTACATGTACAGGGAGGAATTATCCCGCATAATGCATTAGCCTCGTGGCTATAACCGACCACATCTTCCATGCATTAAAATAACCCAAAATTTCCCCCCGATGTACAAGGAGGAGTTTTCGATGACACGCGATCCTCCGAGGAACACTTTTCCTTAAGAAGTGAATGAGTCGTATGAGGAATATGAAAGCAATGGATCGGCAAACTCCGAACCAAGGGGCATCGATGACGGTGAAGAATTACCCACCAAAACCGTCGGCTTACGAAGAAATCGATGAGGATGACGTACCAGAGTAAGGCGGGAATGAGTCAGAAGAAGATTCTGAAAACCATGACGACAATAATGCAGTAAATTCACGAATGATGAATAGGACAGAACAGTCACTCTTTCGAGTGGAATGACTGTTCAGCCGTGAAAGAACGTATAGTGCGCATACATTGCCATACCTTCTAAGGACGAGCCATTGGTACGTAATTCCCTGAGACCGAACGATAGTTATGGGTGGATCTCAGCCATCAAGGAGGAATTAAAAAATCTCTCTGATGCTGGGACCTGGGAACCATGTGATCGATGAACTAAGGAACACGAATTCCTACCATCTGTAATCGTACTTCGTATGAAGCGTGCCGAGAGCGGGCGTCCATCCAGGTACAAAGTAAGACTTGTCGCCAAGCGGAATTTTCAAGATGAACGAAGGACTACTCAGAATAGTATGCTCCACTCGCATGTGTTGAACTCGTACGTACCGTTCTTGCCATTGCAGCCGCAAGGCGATGGTCGGTCTATCACTTGGATGTGAGGGGAGCCTTTCTACATGCGTCACTTCCGGATGCAGACCGGATCATGATTAAGCTCCCAAACATTGAAGGTATCTCAGAAGCCGACGGACGGTTTGTGAGATTAGTCAAATCACTGTAAGGAATTAGACAAGCACCAAATTTGGGGTACGCGGTGCTGTCCAAAGAACTGCAGAATATGGGCTTAATGCAATCATCGGTGGCGTAATGTTTCTTCAATCGAACGGGAAGGAACCCAGTATACGGCGTTGCACATGCTCATAATTTATTGGTTGGAGGATCGACGAACGAAATGAAGAAGGTCAAAGCCACCATATCAAATCTGTTTACAGTGACGGATCTTGGTGAGTGCACGCACTACCTCGGTATGCGCATTGAACGTCGTACAAATGGAATATTTCTATCGCAAGTACCATACGCGCAGAAGATCGTCGAACAAGCGGAGTGGTCTCAAGCAAGCCAAACGCTTCACCACTACCAAGTCAAACTCTATGTACGAAAGCATCGACTAATAACTGATTAAGACCATGAGAAAGTGATGACGTCCGTACGGATCTGTATTGGGGTCAGTCCTATACCTCGCTACACAGACGCGGCCTGACCTCGCAACCGCGGTATCCATCCTAGGGAAGTTCCAATCGGACCCTGGCTAGAGATACTAGAAAAAATCAAAACGTCGTACGGAATTTGAAAAGGATCAAGTGAAATGGGAATTCATCTACTGTACACCTTGTCCTCGATTCACCTACAAACATATTCAGATGCTGACTGGGCAAGGGATCAGAGCAAGAGGCGTTCCAGAAACGGGTACGTCGTACAGTTGAAAAACGGTCCAATAATGTGGAACTCTAAAATGCAGACATCCTTCGCAATGTCTGTTAGGGTGAAAATGGCTCTATAGGAAAAGAAAACCGCTAACTGTTGTGTATGACTTGGTTTGGTGAGCGTCCCACTAGGGCTTGCTGGCCCCTCGAGTACTCCTATCATTTCATACGGACAGCCCCTTATATAGAGTTTTCAACCCTCACAATTCATAGCACCAATACAGTACCTATGTGCCCTATTGGAATCCGTGCAGTACGGTGCAAAGCCTCCCTCTAAAAATAATTGAAAAAAATTGTAATTACAGTGACAGCGGAGCAAGCGGAGCCAGCGCACCATGCCAGCCTATCCAGCACAGCATGCACAAATTTTCATGTACATCATGACCCCTGGCTCGAGACGAACGTCCTGGCTCGTCACTGTTCTTCTTCTGTTTTCGTTAGTGTTCTCTTTCTTGTTGGTAAAATGTACGGTCTCTCAAACGGATATGGATGCAACTAATTACCAATATGATACTCCAAAAGGTACGTTTGCATTACTGGTACCTCGCTTTATAGCTTAACTTCATATATTAGTTTGATAACATCGAGATAGGTTGAATAGATTCTTCTTCCGTGACTCTTCCGAATCTCCCAAGAGTGAAAATATATATGTGATATGCAAACTCTTCTGGAAGATGCTGCAGGAATGGATGCCGATAGTAAAAGAAGACACGCATCATCAAGAACGAATCTTCGTAAGATAAGTGCGGTCCATGTGTCGCCCGAAAACATAAACAGATGTTTATCATGAAATAAGAAATGACCTGCGCATCGTTCGCGTCCTCGGAGATATTGCGCAACCAAAAAGATAATCTTCTTCTACCAACTGCTTACTGTGCATAGTTGTGAAGGAGAGCAAGAGACGAAGTTGGGGTGGGTTGTAGAGATGAATGGTCGCAACCAGTTCCTGATGTACTGGAACTGGGACGAAGTCCTCTTGGAGGACGACCAGAACCTCTCTGGGCGGGTGGTGTCTCCCAAAGGTCCTCCTTTGGTTATCATCACTGCTTCAGGAGGATCCTCGCCACCCTAAACGTCCCCATTTTATGGCGGGGAAACATAAGGTTCCCATAGAGGATATGGAACTATTCCATATTCTGTGTCCGCAGCCAACTCATAGCCTCTGTTTGATATCTCAGGATTCCCTTTCAGAAACGAATACACGCTTCGTCTAACGTTTTGGCACGAGAAAGATAGGTTTTCTTCCGCAAAGAACTCATATATTCCGATTGAGTAGTGGTACATGATTGTACGAATTCAGGACCAAACTCCAAGAACCGCTCATTTTGAAATGAAAAAGTACCCGCAACAGTAGATTTTATTATTCTTCCGAAAGTTATGGACCATTGATAGTTCGGAAACATAAACAAATGTTGATAAAATAGTGAATAATCACATGTAGCTCCGAGTATTCTCGCGAAAATATCCTGATCCATTCCAAGCTCTCTTTCCTCCGATCAGAATCATCCATAATTATGAAGTGGAATGTTCCTAGAGTACAAATTCGGTGCAATTATAAAGACTTCTTCCGCCCTGTCGTGGTACGGGATGAGACGCAAAGCATAAATGGGCCTCCTAGATTTCTTTCCTTAGCTCGAGCGGAGTTGGTGGTGCGGGTGTCTCCCGTTGGTAACTACACATGGACTAGAGTACTTCGTTTCGAATGCTGGCCACCTGAATGCCTGCTGCAACGCCTTTCCGTGGATAACTAGAACTTTGGAACCGACTGTAAATGTCCGAGCTTGCGCATCTGACCGACTTACTTCCGATTGCATGGCCGCAAGCTCCGCTTTCCAATTCCAGAAAGATAGTAATTCTGCTTCTCTTACATCCTCAATTAGCCCATTTCATGGAGAAAGCGCATTTTCCTTGACTATTTTCGGACATTTTCTGTACATTAACGCAAAGTGAAAGTGTCCCTCTACCCTCTTCCTCCTTCCTTATCCAAAAAGTAACTTAGGAATTGCTTCTTCCAATTCCATGCTGCTACTGGATATGGTCTTCGACATCGCTCTTTTCATCGTTCCGACCATTCTTTCTGCTCGGCCGTTAGATATGGGAGCGTAAGCAAGAGCCGTTTTTTAATGAATTCCCCGTTCTTCCATGAACCTAGTAACTGTTGTTGCTGTAAAGCAGAGGGCGTTATCTGAAATAATCCTTTTCAGGAGGCCAAAAGTTCTCTAATTTGTTCCCATACAAATTTCAGAACCACCTCCGCGGTCACATCATTGAATACTACTGCTCTAGGCCAGCCAGTAACGTGCTTCACTCCAATGAGGACGTATTTATTTTCATTGGAATTTTCTCGAAAAGGCCCTGCAAAGTCAACGGAGACACTCTCAAGCAGAGCGGAGATTGGAAATTCCATCGTTGACTTTTACTTTCGAATGGGCGTGAACTTTGGCCAACCATGAAAACTCTGCATAAGTTCTAAGGCGTTCTTATAGATGCCAGACCACCAAAATCTGTCCGAGATGAACTGCTTCGTCGTATTCAGGCCCCATTGACCGATTTAATCGTGGAAGGTCCTTAGAATTTTACTGTGCTCTTCTAGCGGTGACACTAGCCGGAAACCTGACTTGGTCCGTCGGAACAATCTCCGTTCCTAAAAAAAGAAAGCCTTTTGGTTCCTCCGAACCCAATCCTTATATTTTGGGTCTACTTTTCTTATCTCCAGATCGGCAATAAATTGAATTAGGGCTGTGAGTTTGGCCTCATAGCTGTTTAGCTCTGCCTTCTGTACTTCAATTGTACCTACGACATCCTAATCAGGGCTTTTCCGGTTTTCGGTCTTCTTCCAAACGAGAAAGAAAGTCGGCCGGTTGATTCTTACGTCCAGGTCGATATGTAACCTCGAACCTGTAATCCACGGAAAGGTAAATGAGAATTGGAGGGGCTCAAAGCTTTTCCTTAAGATCTTCAAAGGCCTTTTGCATGTCTTGGTTCCACCTGAATGTTCCATTTTGTGACGTACCAGAATGAAGAGGGGTCGCTATTTTAGCGAAATTAATAATAATAATAAACCTCCTGTAGTATGAGTTAAGGCAAAGGAACTTTTTGTAGCTGTTTTGGAAGTTGGCTGGGGTGCCAGCATGATTTTTGAGACATTTTGCGGGTCTAATTTTATCCCCTCTCGGTCTACTATATGGCCTAGTAGTTTTACAGAAGTATGTGCAATGAGGCTCAGCTTAATCTTCAGACTGTAATAGATACCTTTCTAAACACTTCTTCGGAATGAGTCACGTGTTCCTCCAGTGTTTTTGAAATAGATCGCCACGTCTTCGATGTAGACCCTTGTAAAGGGTAGTACCTTCAAGAAATCGTTCATCATTCTTTGAAAGGTTGTAGGTGCGTTCATGAGACCGAAAGCATCACTTCGAATCTAAAAGTTCCCATTTTGCATATGAAGGCCGTCATTTCTTTTTTTTTTCCTCCAGGGGAATTTGCACGCAGGCAGTATAAAGGTCGATCGTTGTAAAATATTTCCAATCCTTAACGTTCTTGAGAATTTCCTCCATGTTTGGAATTGGGAACCGATCAAGTACCATTTTCCAGTTCAATAACCTGTAACCGACGCAGAATCTGGGATTTCCGTCCTTCTTTGTCGCGATGACAACTGGGAAAGACCATGAAGAGGAGCTGGGGCAATTATACCTTTTCTTAGTATCTCTTTAATGTTCTCCTTTATCACTTGATCCCACTTCGGTGGTTGGCGACGCGGTTTATGGTATATTGATTTCAGGTCTTCCAGCTCAAACTTGTGCTTCATAGGCACATCTGCTTGCCACAAGTCTTAAACTTCCCATGCGATTATCCCTGATTATACGATTATCTGAGACAATTGCTTGACTACTGGAGAAGGTAGATGACGGACCATTTTTTCGATTTCCCCCACCCTCTTCTCTCATTTTTTGGGGTTTGCTCGCAAATTCCGCTTCTTCCTGCATCAATGAGGCTAATATCTTCTTTAGAGCACTGATTTCTTATATTTTTCCCTATTTTCCAACTCTTCTTGCATTGAAAGCGCGACACACTTCGGTTTTGTGTCGTCCACGTAGCCCCTGTCGTCATTGATTTCAAAGCCAGAGTCTGAACTGTCGTCAAAGTAAAGTTTAGGATACCTTCCCTGAGTTGTCGAAGCGATCATTTTGAGGCACACTCCCCGAATCCTCACTTCCATACCTGGAGGTAAAATATTTGCTGTTTGTTCCACTTAAATTTCCCCAAACACCACTCTTATCGTAGTCGAGGGGCATTCCAACTTCCATTCCATCGACCCGAATTGACACGCTTGATTTCCTAGATAGATGCAAGTTTCCAATTCTTCCATCGTTAGGCAGCCAATGATTAAGTCAAATGAGAGGTTAGACATGAATAAGAGACCTAAATTGACTTTTAGGTCCGCGAAGAACACTGCGACCTTTTCGAACGTGCCCATTCATTGAGAGACTGTGCCATCAGCGACAGTTATCTTCTTTTCTGTAAGAGTAGCGTTATGGCCAAGATGACTCACCAAACTCCACGAAATTAAATCAGGAACAGCACCTGATCAAATAACACCTGGGTATGGTTCCCAGTACCTTGATCGGTACCAGATTGAGACGCCTCTGAGTGGTGGGGGTTGAATTTAGCATAGCCCTCTTGCTGTCTGTGGTAATAATAGTATTACTCAGTTCTTTCCTGGAATCATACGCGTCTTCTCTTAGTAGTTTTCCAAACTTCATCCCGGTTGGAGCCGCCGCCAGCTCGGCCAATAAGTTGTATTGCTTTACAAAACCTAATACATCTTTTGAGATAGCCTTAATTTTTCTTTGCTTTCTCGTTTTTCTGTATTTTACGGCCTCCATCCCTGGAATAATTTGGTCAAACCTCTTCGTGCGTAGTGCTTCAAGGGCGGGGATACGCTCCAAAATACCTCTCTCCAAGCTTGTTTCTTTGCCAAAACTTTGCCTTCTGCATCCCTTTTCGTCGTGTTTACCTTGCTAGATTATTCCGCAATCAAGACGTTTCCAGCATTTTCCTTGTCTTGTCCCGACTTTTTTTGTAGTAGTTTTAGCTCCGGACCTGATTCGCTTCGAACTCTTTAGATAATCGACCGAGGTCCATCTTTTGACCAACAGTTGGTCTCATGGTGACTATATCGTCCACACCATCCACACCGCGTATCTTTGTGTGGATTATCAGGCCATATATTAGGGAAGTGTCCCGGCTTATGACAGTAGGAGCAATCTTTGGGTGCCCTTCAAAGCGAGTCTCCAGCCTTTGCTCCATTTCTTCTACATCGCCTCGAACAGCTTCTAGGGCAGCCGAGCTACTCACTGGCCTCGGATTGTTCTTGTTCGGATTGACGTAGACCTCATGCATAGCTACGCCTTTCTCCATTGACCCCAGTGCTTGAAAGGTCTCGGAATTTTTCACAAACTGAACTATGGTATCTTTTAACTTCCCAAAAGTTAGAGGACCTTTATGAGGAGGAAATCTGAAAGGCTTTTATTCTCCGTTGCTGCTTTGCACAGCATCCCGTACTTCGCTTGATCCTTAAAAACTGCTTTGTCGTACAAGCCACGAATGGAAATCACCGAACGCAGCAAATCGCGAAAGTACAGATGAGCTTCGATAGAAATACGAATCATCTCATCAGGTTTCTAGCTCCTTAACATACTCATTAATAAGCCACCTGCAGACCTCATCGAAATTACGACTTTTTTCGTTGAGCGATTACACCTCGATAAAATTTGCCTTATTTTTGCCTTTGCATCACCGGAAAGGCAGGAAAAAAGGCTGGTGTCCTTTTCCTCATTGGTGTTTTCACGCATTACAACGTTGACAAATGAGTAAAGAAACTCTTCAACATCTTCCTTTGCTGCCTCCAAACATCAAGCAGGCAATGTTTTTATCCATTTTATCAACTATTGTATCTCTAAATATAGACGCCAGACCTCCTTATACGGCAAATTAAGCAGCTACTACCGGTGTAACAGCCCTCTACAAGAGAACCAAAATGTTAGGGTGAAAATGGCTCTATAGGGAAAAAATTACTAACTACCCGAAGTGGGAGTTGTTGCGTGCGACTAAAGTGCAACGGTAGGCCTGTCTTCCAACAACCTTTACACTCTGTGTTGCCTGTGACTTGGTTCGATGGGCGTCCCATCATAGCTTGCTCTCTGTGTTTTGTGTGACTTAGTTTGGTGAGCTTCCCACTAGGGCTTGCTCTCTGTGTTGTGTGTGACTTGGTTTGGTGAGCGTCCCACTAGGGCTTGCTGGCCCCGAGTACTCCTATCATTTCATACGAACAGCCCCTTATATAGAGTTTTCAACCTCAGAATTCGTAGTACCAATACAGTACCTATGTGCCCTATTGGCACCGCTAAAGTATGGTGCAAAGCCCCCCTCTAAAAATAATTGAAAATAAAATTGTAATTAAAGAGACAGCGCAGCCAGCGCAGCCAGCGCAGCATACCAGCCTATCCACCGCAGCATGCGAAAATTTTCATTTACGACAATGTCCACATCAGAGACAGAGTTCAACGCACTAGCATTGGCTGTACGGGAGGTCTGCTGGTTTCGCCCGATCATTTAAGAACTCTGCGTAAACACGACGAAACCTACAATTGTATTCCAAGATATCTTGGGTATTCTTTCATGGACAGACATGGTACAAGAACTGCGAAACGTTAAAAACATTGGTATAAAATATCACTACGTTCGCGAATCCGTGATGGAAGGCTAGTGAATGTGGAGTATACACCATCCTTGAAAAACAAGACCGATGGTCTGACTAAGGTACTGATTGGAGAGACATTTCGGTCCAGCAGATCGACGATCGGTGTTTCTGTTGAAAAACATTAACCACTGAGCCACATGCGCTGGCTCTCTTGTGCATCTGAGCGGACTACAACATATATATATCAACAGTTTCAACCTAAGTGACAGCCCCACTGCACGTGCCTGACGTAGACCATCCGGTTAGTTCTTAGCCTTATAGTCAGTCCTAAAACGTACATGATGCATACTCAATGAAGTAAAGTTTCATTATCGAAGGTGCGTGTTAGAATTTGATGCAGTGGATTTAGTTTTGCTGCGTCAAATCAATTCTAATATGATCGACGATCATCAGGTTAGCTCCACCTCATTATTTGTCAAGTAGAAACAATCGATGAGATTTCTATTTGCTGGACGTTCGTTCCAGACTTACTGGACTGGACGTTAGTTCTTTTATAGTCATGGAGAAAGCTCAACCCAAAGGAAGAGAAAGCGATCTAAGGTCCAACAATAAAAGGCCTCCTTCATTGACACAGTAAGATCGTAACCTATTCAGATAGTTCTTCCTCGCAGGCGACGAGGTTGCTGATGAGCAATCGGTCCTCACTGCTTGCATACGCTCTGGATGCGGGCATAATAATATTGCGCGCGAGCTGCGGGCAATGTATGCGCAGTTGACGGATGAGGAGGTGTACCAGGTGGCGCAGAAGATTAATATCACGCGGATGCAGCGAGTGGTGAAGAGTGGTTCCCGACGATTATCGACGGCAGTTGGGAAGGTATATGGGGTTTCGGAGGGGGTATATGGGGAGTGAGCGTCGTGTTCGGCAGTGCGGCATTTAGGGTCAGGCATATGCTGGTGGGGAATATGGTGCATCGAGTGGAAAATGGAACTAAATGATGAAAGGATGGTGTTTTCAGAGCACCGCGTTGATTAAGAGACGGTGGGTGGAAGATTTCTCAGGAGTGGGCCATCGTAAATCGGGCGAAAAGATTGACTTTTGGTTGTAGAAGCGTTGAGGGACTTCTTGTTTAGTAATGTACCGGAGAAGGAGGGTGTTGATTTTTACGTTGATTTTGCAGCGTTTAGGACCAAGTGTGTCCGAGCTATGTCAAAGTAAGACGGAGGTTCTGTATAGGACAGAAAAGGTTGTGAAACGGTTAGAGGATATCAGTTCGGACCGAAATTTGCAAAATTCGTCTGGCTAGCGTATATAGGAGTGTGTATAAGGTGGATTTGTGGATTGGGCTAATGGCAGAGGTTCACATGAGCGGCAGTTTGATGTGGGAGACGATGCTAGCGATTTGGATGAGTGAGTTTGAAAGGATACGGTATCGGGACTAATTTTATTTTAGAAGAAAGGGCTATTTTAGCGGATATTTGAAGAGGAGGATACCCATGGTGCAGGCTATCTATGGGGAAGGGGGAGACTTGTTTAGGGATATATTCTTCAGAATACGCGCATCGCTCCACGTGAATTGCCCAGGCGGATGTTTTTCATCTAAGATTTATGGTGAGTGTGGAAAGTGCAATTTCAAGGATGCAATACGCTTGAAGATGACCACGTTCCTGTTGGATCAGGGTGTGGAGGGGGGGCGAAACATTTGAAGGTTCCTTTTTTTTCCCAGTCCATTGCTTCCAGTCTTTTCGCTCCTGCTTTCCGGTTCAATTCACCATTTCTAAAATCGGTTCCATTATAGTTTGCTTAACAGTCTCCAGTATTTCTGTTGGACCTCTTGATTCGCCCTGGATACCCCTTGTCCTAAGACTTGGTGCCCTGAAATGCTGTATACTTACGGAAACCATTTCCTGCACAGTCGTTGCGGATGTGAGCGTAGTTCTCGCTATAGAAACCGGTGGTCCTCCACGAAATGCTTTTGAAAATGCCGCTTGACTTCCATTCACCAGACCTTGATCAAAAAAAACACAGGACGAGACCAGTCACCAGGAGGAAATTTGGGGTGATTTAATATTTGAAGGATATGGCCGGTTTTAGCCCAGAATATATTACATGGTGACCAATAGTAACATTTATAATGGGTAAATTTTGGACAACTAACAGAAAAGTAAAAATAAGTTAAGGTTCTGCCCTCTCCTCCAACTTCCTTCTGCCATCGTTCGATTCCTCGCGATGCAGCGATCTAGGTTGACTCTTTCTTAACAGGAATGGCGCAAAGATAGCTATAGATACATAATTGTACTGCATGGATGGCAGGAAAGGTTCACAATAGAAAAATTGGTTAATCCTGCACAGCGTCGCACTCATCACCTTCAAATTCATTACGTGAATACGAACGACATGAAAATCTTCTACTAAATCCATTGCCCTTAAAAGCCCTGTACGTATCCTTTCAAGCGCAGTATCCATGGTAATATCAAGCGTAAGCAGAACCAAGTACGCCACAAATTGAAAAGAACGGATTGGCACGACATGGATCTTACAGCCATGCCCGCAACAAAATCCAAGATCTCCTATCCCGTACCCCTCGCATTTTGATCCAGCTTCTCTTCTGCATTGCCACTGAACTGCCAAAAAGCAAATAATTTTTCTATTATCATTTGTTTTTCTTGCGGCGACAGTTAGACGTTCTTTTTGCTCTTGAAGCTGAATTCTTCTACACAATGTTTCTATTTGCTTGCGCTGGTCGTCTTTTTCAGCCCGGAGCCGCTGATATTTCTCCCGTTTCTGAGCATTTTTCATTCTTCTGCGGCCAGAAGCTCTATCTCTGCTTTTCGAGCAAGTATTGTGCGAAAATTAACGGACTCCGCTGGAGCACCTGCGTTATAGAGATGACGTCCTTGGATGGTGTAATTCTGGTTAGTCTTGATGGTACAGGTGGCACCATTGCCTGCCATAGAGATTGTCCTTTCGGTTAATGAGTGATTGAGGATACTGTTTAATCTCTCTTGCTCTTTGAGCATGCAGAATACCCGTTGAAGCTTAGTGCACTCTGGAGGGGAGTTCTGAATAATGTTGGGAGCTTGGCAGTATGTGTTCATGCTCAGACTGCCATGAACGTCCCCCACCCTTAAAGTAACTCCAGCATTCTATAACTGTTTCAAATACTCAATTGATTTTCCACCAGTGATATCAAAGCTGTTGTGAAGCTGTTTTGCGAAGTATATTGCCCAAAGGGAAGATTTCAGTGCCTCGAAATGAGGCCTTCAGATGGCGGGCGGGGATATTCTCATAAGCGCAAATGGCACATGTCAAGTTCACATTAACCTTGTTCAGGTCCACACTCCCTTTGTCTGATGAACTAATCTTAAGGATCTCTCGATGAAAATTTTAAACTGCTCGTTCAAATTTTGGTCGCAAGGCTGGAGAAAGTTAGGTGTATTCGCTGCATTGATGGTGGCATGACAAGCCCGACTATGATATTCAAGCGTGCAGTTGATATCCTTCCTCCACGCATGAAAATCCAGTACAAGTGCGTAAAATACCTCTCTTTGGATAGAGTTAGGAGCAAAATATTGAATAGGTTTGACGCGTGCGGCTAGGATGGGTGCCTCCATCGAGCGATTCCAGCTCAATTTGATCAGTGCTGTATCACGCGGGAACTAAAATGGGTCTGTAAATCTGCCAGTGATCCCCGTTGGCTTCGTATTAAAACTGCCGCCACTGGGGTCAATCAACTACCTGAGATCGTTTTCCCCGCTATAATGGAGAAGGGCGGGACAACCGTTCCGGATGCGAATATTGCTATGACCGCCGTAATATGCTTGTTCGGGACTTGTGTAATTCTCACTGTTCTAAACCAGCTCTTTTTTCCGCTTGATGTACTGATAAACTTCTCGTTATTTCCATAACTGGCGTCCATAGGTGTCTCATATATGTTACAAAGTCGCAATAGATTAAGGAAAAGGCCAGTATTCTCTAATTAGAGCTTCTCCATCTGAGAAAAAATGTCTAATCATGCGCTTCGTTCTTCGTGGCAAGCTTTGCCTTTATCTTGTTTCGTTGCCGGTCATAGCTAATATCGAAGTTTCGGGCCCGAAGTTGACATATTATGTCACGACAAGACCCTCCATTATTCCAACTCTTTCGATCATCTGCTTAGTGATTCCCACGGGTCCACCCAGTATTTCTCAGCTTCGGATCTTTCCAATTCAGCCTCAGACTCCCCCTCTTGTATTTTTTCTTCTGTATCCTCTTCCTGTACCTCCTCCTTTGCCTCTTCTGTCTCCTCGAAGCAGAGCCGGCGGAGCCACTCCCGAAAGCTTTCCCGGTCCATTTTTCTACAGTTATCATCATAGTCGGTTGGTCAATTGGACATAAGTGCCAGAGCGTTGAGGAGACGGCGGCCTCGGGATGACTTCGAGATGGTGATAGGCGGAGGTTGTTCATTTTGAGGGCAAAAAAGGGCGAGCCGATGGGATAGTTAATGGCATGATTTTTGCCTCAACGACATTTATTATTTCGACCTTTAAATAGGGAGACGACTTCGAAAAGTCTCACGGCTTTTGACGAAATAAAGATTTTGAGGCCATCCCGCAGCTTTAAATTTGGATCAAATCAGGGCCAAAACTAAAAATCTGCTTGATAAAATATCGGAACTGAATTTGGAGGATGAAGCAGATCTCGAGTCGAAATATTTCTTTTTGGAAAAGGACCAAAATCCTCTGAGATAAAATGGAAATAAAGTTTTACAGTGAATATGAATGCATAGAGAAAATTTTGTTTCAAGATTCTGCCCGTAAAAGAAAATTAGTCCAAAGAGTTGTTTCTGAAAAGTCACTGGGATAAAGAAGTCAGAAGTTTGTGGAGAATACCGCTCTTCTACAGAAATGACCACTTTTACAATAACAGATTTTATATCCAAATCTTATTGAGCTCTAGACGATGAAAAGTTGGCTTAACACCTTCACATATTCTGCTAGAACATCTCCAAGATGATGCGCTTTATATCTACGCTTCCCCTACTCAATCTGCGGTACTCGCCATCAGCTTCGATTAAAAGCAGAGGTTGTGGAATAATCTAATGAACAAAATTAAAATAATACACAGAAGACATCCCAAGAGGCGGATCAAGAGGCCGATATAAGCCACAGGGAGGCTCAATGGAATAGAAATCCTAGCTTTTAGTCTAAGTAAGTATTTAATTTCGCATTTAAGTTTTAGTGCAATTTGAAGTTTCAAAAGGATTAAGTTTTAAAACAAAAATTATGAGAACCATTCGTACTATTTTATCTGGACTTCGAAAAAACATTCATGGCCGAAACTGAAGCTTCAGGGCTTTTAGTCGGCGCCGTGTTTTCCGAGAGAAAAGGAGACGGTAAAAGCCAGTACAGTTTGCCAGTCCTACAATGAAGGATGCTCAGAGAAGTTATACAGTCTGAAAGAAAGAGGACCTGGGTATGCTGTTCGCTATGAAAAAAATCCGAGTCAATCTTCTCTCACCAGAGAAATTTCAAATGATAAGAAACCACCAGACTCTCAAAACTGCGTTCAAGAAGAAAGATGCCCACAACCGTTTGGCGCGATGGCGTGATTTATTTGCAGAATACTTATTCGAAGTCATTTACTGGGCTGGATGAATCAACTAGCCAGCAGACTTTCTTTTCAGGTCCAAGGATCCTAACGTATATATCAGAGAAGCAGGAAAACATAGAGCTGAAGTAGCCGTTATTGATAAGGCTGGACCAGCTGATCTCAAAGCCAAACAGAAATCCTTTCTACGATTTCCCATGGGGTTAGAAATTAATAAAATTCGTGAGGAACACAGGGAATGGATAAGACTAACTAGAATTATTTTCTGTATGGAAAGAAAAGCAATTTAGGTCGACAAAAGCAGCTCCCTGGTAGTGGCTCCGAAAGGAAAAAATAGCAAGATTCTGAGGATCTTCCATGACCTAATTAAACCCTTGGAACCTTAGCCCAACGAAACAATTCATCATGGGAATATTGCGGTGACCGAAAGTGCACAGAGACTTCTATAACTTGGTGAAAAGTTGCGATTGTTGCCAAAAATCCACTCAATCCAAAAAATAAAAATCCACTCTCAGCATTCCTACTACTGAACTATTTGAGAAAATTCCCCTGGATTTCGGCGGAAAATTCAAGAAAAACCCTTCTGGGAACAAATAACTTCTCGTAGGAGTTGAAAACCCGACCGAATAGCCATCTACAATGCCAGTTAAGGTCGCCGCCCCGAAGCTGTCATAACATTTATAAACACAGGAATAATAGAGCCATTTAGTCTGCCTAGGAGATTCATTTCGGACACGGCGCTTTGCTTTACTGCTACATCTCTTCCCAAATCCATGAGAAAAATGTAATTAAGTGCAAATGGTTGTGTTCTATTCTCCTTTGCCTAAACGGAAAAGCATAGGCGAGGGAGGTAACAGTCAAAAAGGCCATATCAAGGATCATTCCAGGAAAAGACGCTGCCTGGGAGGACGCTTTGAAAAGATTTTATACGGATACAGGCGATAGGTGCTCTACGTTTGAGGTAATATATGAAAGGTTCCCCAGAATGTTACAAGAGGATGTTGAAGGTGATAAAATTGGATCCAAGGGAAGAGAGATGGAGCTCCAGCTTCCGGAAACTGGAGGTAGAACCGGGCCAGAAACGCGGGAAAATCATGTTTCCCCTGAACTATTGCGGAAATTTGCTGTTGGGTCGAAGGTTCTTCTCATTCATGGTAAGGCTTTACAATAGACTGTAAAATAGGCCGCATTCCGTACGAAGCATTCCAATCCGTGCGTTTTAACGAAAGCAGAGAACCGACAACCCACATTACGAGCTCTTCTCAATTTCTTGGAAGAGGTCGAGGAGGGTTATTAATGCACCACGACTCATCCCCTATCATGAGAGAACCGAATATCTTTGAATAATTGGCACCAACAATGTCAAAAGGAATTTACTGTGACAAAATATTACGATGCTCAGAATTAGCGGAAGGCGAGCGGGGGAATGTATTGCTTCATTGACGAGAAAAGATGCCGAAACGCAAGCACTTTTACATTTCTTCCTCAGCGTTGCATTTTTTCAGGGATCTGACGGTTCCATTTCTTTCTATGCACGACCACAGTTTATTGTTAAGGGTGTTTTTTCCGTTTCCAAACGGAACAATTGCTGACGCGGATCCAGAATTAGTAGAAGCCATGTAACAGTATGCTGTGGGGCGTTAAGGCGCAGTTCCACCTGAGGAACTGTCGCAGATATAATTCAATGTAGGTCGAATCGAATTTCTGGTTTCCCGAATCCCATTTACACGTTGAAATGCGAGGCTATGATCCAGACCTAAACGTGGAGTATAGGCTGGTATTCTACCCGCTATCGGACTCATTCGTTCCGCCCCCCAGATTGGGAGAGCAGAAGAGGTTAAAGAACCCCCTGAGGAAATAATGATGAACACACGCTGGCCCTAGTAAAGATCCGGTCACCGGAGGAGGGGGCACTGGAGGCCTCTGAAGGAGCCATGAGGCGGTATAAGCACAGCCATAGGTGTGAGTGAAACCCCGGCAGGCTAAGCTTCTTCCCCCGCATCCATAGCCCCACTTTACAACTACGCACAACACATAGTCGCTGAAAAAATGACTTGTACTTGATTTGACAACCATACAGACAATCTTGAAGACGATCAACTCATTACTTGTTTCATGAGGAGTATTTGTCTCTGTTCGGTCGCTCCGCGGAGCGCATCTGTCATACGAAGATGCATTACTGTTGATGAGTGTATTCTTTTATCTTACACATACTTTCCTATGGGTTCTTTCGGACTAGTTTGCATACCAAATTTATTATTTCACTATGGAAAGGTTTGAGTATGTTAAGGAGGAATAATGTACTCGACTCCACCTTGCCATCATCATGCCTATATATGAGACTATGAAGCGAAGTGAAGTACTGAAGACGAGATCGTACTTATTAGAGCAACATATTGGTAATACACTACTCACTTATCCACTTGACAGGCCTTAAATTCTCGAAAACAGACTAACGAAATCGGAAGAAGAAACGGAAGAGTAATAACGGACCGGACGTTCCTCTCAAACGGGGAGCATGTTAAGAGAGAAACTGGACATATTACCGTTACGCGAAGAAAGCCACTCCCTTTTACATTTCTTTACTCATTCAATTTTCTTTTCTTTCTATCTTTACTACACTCTTCTCTTGCATTACGAATGTTTTTATATTTCATGATACTCTTTCCTTTTTCTTGCTCCTCTTTTTATGAACGATTAACTTCCCCTTGAAAGGTAATTATTTTAGTCTTCCCCGATTAATTGATCTCTATCGCCCCTAAATATCAGTTTCCTTAATTAACATTTCTTCTCATGACTTCCGCCATAAATCGCCCTTTTTAAGACAGATTTCACTAGATCTGGCTTAGGACCAGTTTTCACCCAATTTTTTGATTAGCACTCCTGTCAATTTAATACCATTTGCTCTATTTGAACACGTCGGACGGCGCCTAAATCTAGCCTCGTCCCTACAACAACAAAAACTAGACTTTTTACACCCTCTGTGGGCAGCCACCGTGCACCGATTCCATCGTTCTCACCCCATTGCCAAAACCCGTCACCTTCGGCTCATTATCGACTTTCTTTTATTCTCTTCTGGTCTAACCGGCGTCGAAGACTCCTCGGGCGCCAAATCAGTAAAATTGACAGATTTTGTTGGTACTTACCCGGTAGAGATCGAAGCACAGGAATCGGCAGGGGGACTCTGTGGAGGAGGATGGTAAGGCAATAGAATGCTTTGAGGAGTGGTTGGGCTCCGAGCTTGTCTACGCTCTGGCACAAGCGCAGGGCGAGGATGAGTACGTAAAGGATACCAAGGAGGAAGGAGGAGAACACGAGGAGCCCACGGACCGTAGAAGAGGCCTCGAACAGAGTCATTTGGAGAGGAAGAAATGATCTGATTGGAGGAGATGATCTCAGTCACCGACCTAGTTGGGAACCTGGTTGCAGGGGACCCTGGCGAGCTGTGTTATTCGCAGGAAGGGACGCACAATTGTGGTCCATAGCAGGAATATGTGGGGAGTACGTGGTTACTTGTAATTTCTTAAGGGAAGTGCTAGGTTCTGACCTAGAGAATGAAACTTTTGAGGACTAGATTGATTTAGTTTCATTCAAGTATCGTTTGTCAAACTCTTGGCGTCCACATGAAGTCTCTTCCTACTTTTCTGGTGCTTCTAGTAGTTTTATTGAGATTTAAGTTTAGGAAAAAAGTCTATATAAACTAAGCAAATTTCTTCCTCCATGAGAAGGAAAGCGAGCTAGCAGATATCTTCAGTTCCAGACCCAAATACATAGGAAGTTGAGAATCAACTTCAGACCCAAGGACTTTTTTTACGCCAGTCGCAAAGCATGGATGGTAGAGCTCACCCCGTTAGATTTGGCTACTAGAGCAGTCACTCAGCTTTCACGCCCACTCCTCTCCACCACCCGTTAACTTCTACCGCAGCACTTCAGTCGCTCGCAATGACTGTCACCTCGGGTAATTAGTGTTTTCTTTTTCCATGGGCGCCATTTCCACCCTAACTAGGACCGGTTCGACTCTCAAGAAGCTCTTCATTGCCCTCTTGGCCACATTTACTTCAAATTCACCTACGAACGCTTAAAACACCCGAGTGCCATCCTCTGAGAACATATATCGGGGTTGGCACTAGCCTCTCCCTTCTCTTGGCAGAATGTAGCCCTTCGTACCTTGTACGCTTTGAATTATCTTAAAACTTATTGATAGGGGTAAATCGCGGGTAAAGAGATCCTTAGAACCAATTACCCTGAGAAGGAGGTGTTGCGAGCGACAAAAGTGCTACTGTGGTATTGTTGAGCGAACAAAAGGGAGTGTATGTAGAAGAGAGTTGAGGAAGCTGCAAGCAAGTATAAAAGGGGCAGGGTCTACCACCGAAGCTCTGCAACTAGCGTAAGAAAAAGTTTTCTTGGGTCTGAAGTTGACTCTCAACTTCCTATTACTCGGGAATTGGCTTGAAGTTGTCTGCCAACTTGCTTGATCTCCACAAAAGGAAGCAGTTTACTCGGCTTATATAGACTTTTAGCTACCCCAAAAGTCTCAACCAAACATACTAATAACCATAAAATGCATTCACGGGAATCGTGTGAACCAGAGAGACTATTAGAAGATATTTCCTCAACGTAAATATCTAGGTGCCATACCCATGCCAGCCACCCCTCGGCCAGGGGTCGGAATTGATGTGGCCATTATATAGGCCTTTCAGAGTCACTCGTAATATCACTCACAACCTGGAACTGTACTGACATCTACTATGACAGCGTGTCCTAAAATGAAAAAATCAACCGATGAATTTGCCACACTCACCCAAAATAAAAATATCTTGCAAATTCAAAAACTGTAAAAATATCCTCCCAATTTCGACACTGTATACAATTATGGTCCTCATCTAGATTTTTTTCGTGTGCGAATTTGTGCACATCACGCCCTCTCGCTCAAGACGAACGTCCCGACTCGTCACTGCTCTTCTTCTGCTTCCGTTAGTGTTCGCTGTCTTATTGATAAAATGTATGGTCCCTCAAACGGGTAAGGATGCAACTGATTACCAATAAGATGCTCTAAAAAGTAGGTTTACATTACTGGTACCTCACTTTGTAGCATAGCCTCATATATTGGTTTGATAACATCGAGGTGGGTTGAATACATTCTTCTTCCGTGACTCTTCCGAATCTTCCAAGAGTGAAAAAATATATGTGATATGCAAACTCTTCTGGAAGATGCCGGAGGAATGGATGCCGATAAGAAAAGAAGACGCGCATCATCAAGAACGAATCTTCGTAAGATAAGTGCGGTCCATGTAGCGCCCTAAAACATAAACAGATGCTTATCATGAAATAAGAAATGACCTGCGCATCGTTCGCTTCCTCGGAGATATTGCGCAGCCAAAAAGATAATCTTCTTCTTCCGACTGTATGCTGTGCATGGTTGTGAAGGAGAGCTAGAGATGAAGTTGTGGTGGACGGTCCCGATGAATGGCCGCGACCAGCTCCTGACGTACTGGGACCTGCACGAGGTCCTCTCGGGGGACGACCGGAACCTCTTCTGGGCGGGTTGTTGTCTCCTGAAGGTCCTCCTCTGGTCATCATCACTGCTTCAGGAGGATCCTCGCCGCCTCCAACGTTCCCAATTTGTGGCGGAGAAACGTAAGGTTCCCATAGAGGATACGGGACCAGCCTGTATTCCATATCCGGGGGTAAGGCGTAACCTCTCAGTCGCACGTCTTGGTTGTTCTTGAGAAATACGTAAATTGGACGGATAATATTCAGATACGTTTGCGACAAGTCTCCAGCAGCTACCATTCCATATCTTCCTATAGAGTAATGATATATTACCTCCACAAACTCTGGACCTGCTTCCGTGAACCTTCCGTTTTGGAATGAAAATAGAACTCTTATTAATAGTCGGAAATCTTCTTCAGGTAGCAATGGTCCGTTCAACGTACGAAAACATAGGCATATATTAATGTAGAAATGGATGATTACGTGGAGTTCGTAGTAGTCCCGCGTAACCGAGATGATCCATTCCCAGGCCCTTTTTCCTCCCATAGGAATCATTCTATAGTTAAAGATGAGTATGCCCCGTGGTTGCGCATAGTCCTGTGTGAGAAGGAATTCTTCAGGCCTCTGATGGTAAGGGACCAGACGACGTGCATGGATGGCCCTCCTTGATCTCTTCCCTGAGCTTGAACAGAGCTGATAGTGCGGGTGTCTTTCCTCCGTGACGATGCAAGGGTTCGAGTACTTGGTTTGGAAGGCCGGCCACTTCACAGCCTGCTGCATTGCTTTTCCATGTACTACAAGTACTTTAGAGCCAACTGAAAAGGTTCTGACTGCAGGTTCTGCATCCTTATTTCTTGTCTGTGTTAGCGCGCGGTGTGATCTCCAGCCTTCGGTGGCCAGTAGTTCAACTTCCCTACTCTCTTCATCGATAATATTTGTTTCCATGTCTCTCTGTAACATTCTAGGAGCCCTTCCGTACATTAGCTCGAATGGTGAGCGTCCATTTCTTCCTCTTCTTCGACGAGCCGTATAACACTTTTGGTAAGGCATCTTCCCACTGGATTTCATTCTCCGACATAGTTTTCGATATTGCTCGTTTGATGGTTCCAACCATCCTCTCCGCTTTCCCGTTGGACATAGGAGCGTATGCGAGAACGGTCTTCAGCTGAATCCCTTTCTCTTCCAAAAAACGAAGCAGTGAAGTTGCAGTAAAACAAAGGGCGTTATCCGAGATGATCCTTTTTGGAAGACCAAACGGTTCAATTATTTCTTTTTCGATGAATCTCAGTACCACCTCAGCATTTGCCTCCTCAACTGCAACTGCTATTGGCCATCCAGTAAGATGTTCCACCCCTATAAGGAGATATTTGTTTCCGGAAGAAGTTTCCTTGAACGGGCCCGCGAAGTCAATTGAGAAGGTTTCAAAGAGACCGGAAACTGGAAAACTTAGAGTTGTCTTATACTTCCGTATTGGAGTGAATTTTTGGCAGTTGTCGCAGCTTTTCACGAAATTATAGACGTCCTTATGGATACCGGGCCACCAGAATCTCTCAGTTACGAATTTTTTGGTTGTTTCGAGATCCCAATGCCCTAGCTCATCATGGAAAGTCCTCAAGATCTTCATTCTTTCTTTCAAAGGGGCCACTAGTCGGGGACCGGCTTTAGTGTGCCGGAAGAGTTTCCCATTCCACAATGTAAAAGCCTTTTGATTCCTGCGTACCCAATTTCGTGTTCAAGATCAACCTTTCTCATTTCTAGTCCATCGAGGAATTTGATCAGTCCGTGAATATTAGCTTCGTACTCGTTATCGTTCGGCAACTGCAACTCGGCGACTCCGACGATGTCCTCCGAAGCTTTTTCATTTGGAATCAGTGCGTCCCTCAAGCGGGATAGGTAATCGGCAGGCTGATTATTGCGTCCGGGTCTATACACAATTTCAAACCGATATTCTGCGAAAATGTCGAGCCATCGGGCCAAGCGGTGATGTACATCCTTCTTTTGGAATGCTGTTTAAGTGCCTGGTGATCAGTTATCAAGACAAATTTCTCGAGTGATAAAAGGTATACGCGAAACTTTTTCAGCGCGAAGACGACAGCTAGCGCTTCTTTCTCGCAGACTGAGTATCTCTTTTCCGCATCATTCAGAGTTCGGCTTGCGAATTGAACAGGGTGTAGTCTTCCGTTTTCATCTTTTTGGGACAAAACGGCACCCAAAGACCGTTCTGAGGCATCTGTCTCCACAACGAATGGTCTCTTGAAATCTGGGTACATGAGAACTGGGGGGACACATAGCTTATCTTTAAGCTCCTGAAATGCAGTTTCCATTTCCTTGTTCCAGTAAAATTTTCCGTTCTTCGTAGTGCTGGCATGTAACGGTGCTGCAGTCTTGGCGAAATCTTTGATAAATCTTCTGTAATATGAGGCCAGTCCTAAGAAGCTTCGGACCTCCGTCTTTGAAGCGGGCCTTGGTGCCAACTTTATTTTTTTCGTTTTCTCTGGATCCACTCTAATTCCCTCTTGGTCGACGATATGACCGAGTAATTGGATAGAAGTTTTCGCAAAGAAGCATTTGCTCAACTTAATTTTCAAGCTATACTCCGATATCCTCTCCACAACTGTCTTGACGTGCGAGATGTGCTGATCCAATGTTTCTGAGAATATGACGACATCATCGATATAGACTCTTGCGAATGGAAGTCCTTTCAAAACCTCGTTCATCATTCTTTGGAATGTAGCTGGTGCATTCATGAGACCAAAAGGCATCACTTCGAACCTGAACGTACCGGCTTTGCTGGTAAAGGTTGTTTTTTCCTTACATTTTTCATCCAATGGAATCTGCCAATAGCCAGTGTAAAGGTCAATTGAGGTGAAATATCTCCCGTCCTTCAGGTCCTCGAGGATCTCCTCCATGTTCGGAATCGGAAATCGATCGGGTATCATTCTCTGGTTCAGTTGTCGGTAATCGACGCAAAAACGCAGCTTTCCATCCTTCTTTGGTGCGACCACAACTGGAAACGACCATGGGGATGAAACTGGTCGAATAATATCATTTTTCAGCATACTTGTAACATTTTCTGAGATAAATTGGTCATATTTTGGCGGTTGACGTCTAGGCTTGTGGTAAATCGGTTGAGTGTCGGTAAGTTCGAACGAGTGAGTAACCGGTACACTTGCTTGTCTTAAATCTGAAACGCTCCATGCAATTACTTCGGAAGATGTTAACATGTCGGATATTTTCAGTGAGGCGGGGGCGGGAAGGTGCTGCACTTTTCCTTGGATTTCTGCCATTTGGCGCCCTTTTTCTTCTTGATCCTCAACCTCAATATTTTGAAGGACCTCTTCCGTCGTGCTCACATCTTCATATATGGAATTCGACGTATTCTTATTTTCTTTGCAAAGGTAATCTTCTTTCATGCTCCGAATTCTGTCCTTTGATTCGATATCATCGCAAAAAGAAAACATTCGGGTTTCAAACTTATCCTAGAATCCAGTCGTCATCTGTTTCAAACCCGGAATCATAATCGTCCCATGCCATGTTCATTACCCCCGAGGGTACCCTTTTCCACTTCCGAAAGTGTTAGTTGGTTCCGAATCTTCGCTGTCATAGCTAGAAGTGAAATCTTCACTGTCCGTTTCTTTTAAATCTTCAGGATGCGTGCTTTTGTCGAAATCCAGGGGCATCTTCACGGTTCTGCCGTCAATATTAACTGAAACCATTTGGTTGCCCAAGTCAATGCATGTTCCTAGTCTTTCCATTGTGGGGCAGCCAATGATTGCATCGAAAGGGAGATCCGGCATGACAAGAAAGTCTACATCAACTTTAGAGTCCCCAAAGAACACGGAAACCTTGTCAACAGTGCCCATGCATTTTGAGACGGTTCCATCCGCTACAGTTATTTTTCGAGTCGTTGGAGTAATTTCGAGACCTAGATCTGTCACCAAAGTTTCTGAAATGAGGTTTGGAACAGCACCCGAATCGAAGAGAGCTTGGGTTTTCATACCCAATACTTTGACTGGTACCAGCTTAAGACGTCTTGGTGCTGTCGAGGCCGATTGAAGAAACAGTTTCTTACCCTTAGCGGACTTATTAGACCTGATAATTTTTTTGAGTTCTTTTCTCGCATCCTCTGCGTCGCCCCTCAAAAGTTGACCAAACGTTATCCCAGTTGGGGCCGATGCAAGCTCAGCCACCAAATTGTACCTCTTCACATACTCTAGTACGTCCTTAGAGATACTCTTAACTTTCTTACTCTTTTTCGTCTTCTTGGCCGGAGTGACTCCCACTCCTGGAACAACTTGATCAGACCTCTTTGGTTCGAGGAGGTACAGGTGCTGGGATATGCTCCAGCATTCCATACTCTAGCCTAGGTTTCTTCGATAAAATGTTCCCTTCCCCATCCCTTTTTGTCACATTGACTTGACTAATCTCTTCAGCGATGGATACGTTACCGGCATCCGTCAACCTTTGATCCCTTCTATTTTGTAAGATTTTCACCTCTGGTCCTGACTCACTCCTTGCTTCCGATAAATTTGCTCTTCTGTTGTCTTTAGACCAGCAGTTACTTTCATGATGCCCATATCGACCGCACTTTGCACAACGAGTGTTTCTATGTGGATTATCAGGACACCTGTTTGCAAAGTGTCCAGGCTTGTGACAGTAAGAACAGACTTCTGCGGCCTTAGGGGCCCCAGACTGGTTCTTCTTAATGGTAAGAGTAAGGCTTTCCAACTGCGAGGTTATCATGTCAAGTCGATTATCGAATCGGGTTTCCAACCTTTCTTCCAAGTTTTTGACATCGCTCCTGACAGATTCTAATGCCGCTGCACTAGTAGCCGGCCTTTGATAATTCTTTTCAGGATGTACGATAGACATCGATGTGCGGGTTTCCCTCGGTACCTCACTCAGTGACTGAAACGTCTCCGAATTTTTGACAAATTCTACTATGGTACCCTTCAGTTCATCAAAAGTGTGAGGGCCCTTGATGAGGAGGAAATCGGAGAGCCGCTTATCCCCCATAGCCGCCTTACGCAGCATTCCGTACTTGGCTTGGGCGTTGAACCCAGCCTTTTCATAAAGATCACACAAGTACACCAATGAGCTTAACAAATCGTCGAAGTTGAGCCGGGCCTCTATGGCGGTACGAATCATCTCATCTGGTTCTACCTCCTTAGCATACTCTTTCACAAGCCACTCACATACCTCACCGAAGTTACGCCCATTCCCGTTAAGAGACCACCCGTCGATAAACTTGGACTTATATTTGTGCTTTGCGTCACCATGAAGATAGGCGAAGATACTTGCGGCCTTCTCTTCATCGCCCTTCTCTCGCATCACAACGTTGACATATGTGTAAAGAAACTCCTCAACGTCTTCAGTCTTGCCCCTGTGAACGTTATACGAGCAGCGTTGAGATCCATGATTACAGAAAAGAAATCCCCCCGAAGTGTTCCTTACTACTGCTCAACTCGAATACCTCGGGTGCAACCCCCTCCACAAGAGTACCAAATGATAGGGGTAAATCGGCGGGGGAAGAGATCCTCAGAACCAATTACCCTGAGAAGGAGGTGTTGCGAGCGACAAAAGTGCTGCCGTGGTATTGTTGAACGAACAAAAGGGAGTGTATATAGAAGAGAGTTGAGGAAGCTACAAGCAAGTATAAAAGGGGCAGGGTCTACCACCGACGCTCTGCGACTAGCGTAAGAAAAAGTTTTCTTGGGTCTGAAGTTGACTCTCAACTTCCTACTACTCGGGACTTGGCTTGAAGTTGTCTGCCAACTTGCTTGACCTCTCCATGAGGAAGCAGTTTACTCAGCTTATATAGACTTTTGGCTACCCCTAAAGTCCGAACAAAACTACAGAAGATACCAAGAAATGCATAAAAATACTTTGTGTGGACAATATACTCTAAGCAAAAGATACTTAAGAAACTAACAATTAATTTGGTCCTCTTATTTCCCATTCTCTAAATCAGATCCAAACAACTCCTCTAAAATATCCATGCTGTCCAAGCAGTCCCCACAAATATCTGCGAATGGCTCACAACTCTCTATTTCCCCCTGGGAGATATCTAGACTACTAAAGATATCTCCATCCGGTTCCATCGTGGGCACAACTTGATCCATACTCTCTATTCCAGGCCCCACCAGTCCAACACTTTCCATGCCCCCTGTTCCTCATCCTCCTCCTCCTCCTCCTCCTCATCCTCTTCTCTCTCTCCCATCCTCTTCCTCCTCTTCCTCATCCTCTTCTTCCTCTCCTCATCCCCTCATCCTCCTCATCCTCCTCCTCCTCTCCTCTTCTCCTCATCCTCTCTCCTCCTCCTCATCCACCTCATCCTCCTCATCCTCATCTTCCTGAGCCTCGTACACTAGCTCAGGGGCTAACCATTCCTCGAAGGACTCCCCGCTCTCCTCCTCGACCTTCTCAGCCTCTCCCGGACTTACCTCCCTCGCTTCTTCTTCTATGAAGAGGCGGCGCACGAACTCGATGATTTGCTTCTTTGTTTGCCGCCGGATGTAGTCGTCGGCATCGGTTGGCCCGTAGGCGGCGAGACGAAGGCCATTGATGGAACGGGAAGGGCGGTTTTTGGAAATAGGGACAGAGGGGCGAAGGTTGCTCATTGTGATAGACGTTGGGGAACGGAGGCAATGTAGGGTGTTTGGGTGTGTGGGGGGAGAGGGGTGATGAGTAAAATGATCGGGGGCATTTGGAACTTAGAATAAAGGGGTTTAAATAGGCTCCCGGGGCAGGTTCTATAGATTAGGAATAGGTAAAATAAATCTGCAAGGGATTTTGCAATAGTGCATTTGCGCCCTTCTTCTCAAAAAAGGCGAATTTGGAGGAGGAGGTAAGCTAAAAGGGAAAAGGGACTTGATTCGGGGTCGATTCAGAGGGTTAAATACAGTATAAAAATATCTAGATAAAATGGAAGTAAATTTGGAAATGACGGTTGGAGAAGTTAGGGGCGGGATCGTTGTAGGTTGCTGGATTACACGAGGGGAGGACCATTTCCTGTATTACGTGAAGGGAGGACCATTTCCTGTATAACGTGAAGGGAGGACCATTTCCTGTATTAAATGGGGGAGGACCATTTTTTGTATTACATACGCCATGGAATCGAGCCAAGCAGGATACGGATCTCTAACTGAAGTAGGGATCACTGTGCAGCGGGGAACCTCCGGTACTCTGAACTTCGAGAAACAGTGAGTGCGGTCACCGCCAAACGTTTGCATGAGAGTGATTCATCATTTAGGAGAACTCTGAATACCAGTGAGACTCAACGTACAGTAGGTTGACAAATTCGTTCCGTGCGGCCTCAGAATTCCTTTCCTCCGGTTCATTGGCGCAAACCTAGGAGGGAGGGTCACAAGAGACAATATGGACCGCGCTAGGCCTACTGGTCAGACTACGACACCAAGGCGTCGGCAGCGAAGGAGATTCTGGAAGAGACACCGTCCGCGAATGTTTCGCATTCATGGTAGTCTCACGGCAACTGGAACAAGCTTTATTCCAACCACTGTGAATGCCTACATCAAGTTTGCCAAAAGTCACTCTTCAAGACGGGAAAAAGCTAGATGTGGTGAGCACGTCGGAAAATGAAGTGGTCGTCGCCGACAACCGCGGCCGACCGGTGCTGTAGACAATGTGAACATAGAATTCGATCTCGGCTTTGAATCATAGCCGATCGCAGCACGCAAATGTAAGAAACTAAGCACGTGTCGTCGCTGTCGATATATTGCATCAATGTCCATCTCCACTGTGACATTTGGTACATGGTAATGATGTGGCTGTGTCGTCTATACTGATGTCGCAAATTCGCACACGAAAAAATCTAGATGAGGGCCATGATTGTATACAGTATCAGAATTTGGAAGAAATTTTTACAGTTTTTGAATTTGCAAGATATTTTTATTTTGGGTGAGTGTGGCAAATTCGTCGGCTGATTTTTTTCATTTTAGGACACGCTGTCATAGTAGATGTCAGTACAGTTCCAGGTTGTGGGTGATACTACGAGTGACTCTGAAAGGCCTATATAATGGCCACATCAATTCCGACCCTGGCCGAGGGGTGGCTGGCATGGGTATGGCACCAGATATTTACGTTGAGGAAATATCTTCTAGTAGTCTCTCTGGTTCACAGATTACCGTGAATAGATTTTATGGTTATTAGTATGTTTGGTTGAGACTTTAGGGGTAGCCAAAAGTCTATATAAGCTGAGTAAACTGCTTCCTCATGGAGAGGTCAAGCAAGTTGGCAGACACTTCAAGTCAAGTCCCGAGTAGTAGGAAAGTTGAGAGTCAACTTCAGACCCAAGAAACTTTTTCTTACTAGTCGCAGAGCGTCGGTGTAGACCCTGCCCTTTTATACTTGCTTGTAGCTTCCTCAACTCTCTTCTATATACACTCCTTTATTCGTTCAACAATACCACGGTAGCACTTTTGTCGCTCGCAACACCTCCTTCTCAGGGTAATCGGTTCTGAGGATCTCTTCCCCGCCGATTTATCCCTATATTTGGTACTCTTGTGGAGGGGTTGCACCCGAGGTATTCGAGTTGAGCACTAGTAAGGAACACTTCGGGGGGATTTCTTTCTGTAATCATGGATCTCAACGCTGCTCGTATAACGTTCACAGGGGGCAAGACTGAAGACGTTGAGGAGTTTCTTTACACATATGTCAACGTTGTGATGCGTGAGAAGGGCGATGAAGAGAAGGCCGCAAGTATCTTCGCCTATCTTCATGGTGACGCAAAGCACAAATACAAGTCCAATTATCGACGGGTGGTCTCTTAACGGGAATGGGCGTAACTTCGGTGAGGTATGTGAGTGGCTTGTGAAAGAGTATGCTAAGGAGGTAGAAACAGATGAGATGATTCGTACCGCATAGAGGCCCGGCTCAACTTCGACGATTTGTTAAGCTCATTGGTGTACTTGTGTGATCTTTATGAAAAGCTGGGTTCAACGCCCAAGCAAGTACGGAATGCTGCGTAAGGCGGCTATGGGGGATAAGCGGCTCTCCGATTTCCTCCTCATCAAGGGCCCTCACACTTTTGATGAACTGAAGGGTACCATAGTAGAATTTGTCAAAAATTCGGAGACGTTTCAGTCACTGAGTGAGGTACCGAGGGAAACCCGCACATCGATGTCTATGTACATCCTGAAAAGAATTATCAAAGGCCGGCTACTAGTGCAGCGGCATTAGAATCTGTCAGGAGCGATGTCAAAAACTTGGAAGAAAGGTTGGAAACCCGATTCGATAATCGACTTGACATGATAACCTCGCAGTTGGAAGCCTTACTCTTACCATTAAGAAGAACCAGTCTGGGGCCCCTAAGGCCGCAGAAGTCTGTTCTTACTGTCACAAGCCTGGACACTTTGCAAACAGGTGTCCTGATAATCCACATAGAAACACTCGTTGTGAAAGTGCGGTCGATATGGGCATCATGAAAGTAACTGCTGGTCTAAAGACAACAGAAGAGCAAATTTATCGGAAGCAAGGAGTGAGTCAGGACCAGAGGTGAAAATCTTACAAAATAGAAGGATCAAAGGTTGACGGATGCCGGTAACGTATCCATCGCTGAAGAGATTAGTCAAGTCAATGTGACAAAAAGGATGGGGAAGGGAACATTTTATCGAAGAAACCTAGGCTAGAGTATGGAATGCTGGAGCATATCCAGCACCTGTACCTCCTCGAACCAAGAGGTCTGAAAAGAGTAAGAAAGTTAAGAGTATCTCTAAGGACGTACTAGAGTATGAAGAGGTACAATTTGGTGGCTGAGCTTGCATCGGCCCCAACTGGGATAACGTTTGGTCAACTTTTGAGGGGCGACGCAGAGGATGCGAGAAAAGAACTCAAAAAAATTATCAGGTCTAATAAGTCCGCTAAGGGTAAGAAACTGTTTCTTCAATCGGCCTCGACAGCACCAAGACGTCTTAAGCTGGTACCAGTCAAAGTATTGGGTATGAAAACCCAAGCTCTCTTCGATTCGGGTGCTGTTCCAAACCTCATTTCAGAAACTTTGGTGACAGATCTAGGTCTCGAAATTACTCCAACGACTCGAAAAATAACTGTAGCGGATGGAACCGTCTCAAAATGCATGGGCACTGTTGACAAGGTTTCCGTGTTCTTTGGGGACTCTAAAGTTGATGTAGACTTTCTTGTCATGCCGGATCTCCCTTTCGATGCAATCATTGGCTGCCCACATGGAAAGACTAGGGACATGCATTGACTTGGGCAACCAAATGGTTTCAGTTAATATTGACGGCAGAACCGTGAAGATGCCCCTGGATTTCGACAAAAGCACGCATCCTGAAGATTTAAAAGAAACGGACAGTGAAGATTTCACTTCTAGCTATGACAGCGAAGATTCGGAACCAACTAACACTTTCGGAAGTGGAAAAGGGTACCCTCGGGGGTTAATGAACATGGCATGGGACGATTATGATTCCGGGTTTGAAACAGATGACGACTGGGATTCTAGGATAAGTTTGAAACCCGAATGTGTTTCTTTTTGCGATGATATCGAATCAAAGGACAGAATTCGGAGCATGAAAGAAGATTACCTTTGCAAAGAAAATAAGAATACGTCGAATTCCATATATGAAGATGTGAGCACGACGGAAGAGGTCCTTCAAAATATTGAGGTTGAGGATCAAGAAGAAAAAGGGCGCCAAATGGCAGAAATCCAAGGAAAAGTGCAGCACCTTCCCGCCCCCGCCTCACTGAAAATATCCGACATGTTAACATCTTCCGAAGTAATTGCATGGAGCGTTTCAGATTTAAGACAAGCAAGTGTACCGGTTACTCACTCGTTCGAACTTACCGACACTCAACCGATTTACCACAAGCCTAGACGTCAACCGCCAAAATATGACCAATTTATCTCAGAAAATGTTACAAGTATGCTGAAAAATGATATTATTCGACCAGTTTCATCCCCATGGTCGTTTCCAGTTGTGGTCGCACCAAAGAAGGATGGAAAGCTGCGTTTTTGCGTCGATTACCGACAACTGAACCAGAGAATGATACCCGATCGATTTCCGATTCCGAACATGGAGGAGATCCTCGAGGACCTGAAGGACGGGAGATATTTCACCTCAATTGACCTTTACACTGGCTATTGGCAGATTCCATTGGATGAAAAATGTAAGGAAAAAACAACCTTTACCAGCAAAGCCGGTACGTTCAGGTTCGAAGTGATGCCTTTTGGTCTCATGAATGCACCAGCTACATTCCAAAGAATGATGAACGAGGTTTTGAAAGGACTTCCATTCGCAAGAGTCTATATCGATGATGTCGTCATATTCTCAGAAACATTGGATCAGCACATCTCGCACGTCAAGACAGTTGTGGAGAGGATATCGGAGTATAGCTTGAAAATTAAGTTGAGCAAATGCTTCTTTGCGAAAACTTCTATCCAATTACTCGGTCATATCGTCGACCAAGAGGGAATTAGAGTGGATCCAGAGAAAACGAAAAAATAAAGTTGGCACCAAGGCCCGCTTCAAAGACGGAGGTCCGAAGCTTCTTAGGACTGGCCTCATATTACAGAAGATTTATCAAAGATTTCGCCAAGACTGCAGCACCGTTACATGCCAGCACTACGAAGAACGGAAAATTTTACTGGAACAAGGAAATGGAAACTGCATTTCAGGAGCTTAAAGATAAGCTATGTGTCCCCCAGTTCTCATGTACCCAGATTTCAAGAGACCATTCGTTGTGGAGACAGATGCCTCAGAACGGTCTTTGGGTGCCGTTTTGTCCCAAAAAGATGAAAACGGAAGACTACACCCTGTTCAATTCGCAAGCCGAACTCTGAATGACGCGGAAAAGAGATACTCAGTCTGCGAGAAAGAAGCGCTAGCTGTCGTCTTCGCGCTGAAAAAGTTTCGCGTATACCTTTTATCACTCGAGAAATTTGTCTTGATAACTGATCACCAGGCACTTAAAACAGCATTCCAAAAGAAGGATGTACATCACCGCTTGGCCCGATGGCTCGACATTTTCGCAGAATATCGGTTTGAAATTGTGTATAGACCCGGACGCAATAATCAGCCTGCCGATTACCTATCCCGCTTGAGGGACGCACTGATTCCAAATGAAAAAGCTTCGGAGGACATCGTCGGAGTCGCCGAGTTGCAGTTGCCGAACGATAACGAGTACGAAGCTAATATTCACGGACTGATCAAATTCCTCGATGGACTAGAAATGAGAAAGGTTGATCTTGAACACCGAAATTGGGTACGCAGGAATCAAAAGGCTTTTACATTGTGGAATGGGAAACTTTTCCGGCACACTAAAGCCGGTCCCCGACTAGTGGCCCCTTTGAAAGAAAGAATGAAGATCTTGAGGACTTTCCATGATGAGCTAGGGCATTGGGATCTCGAAACAACCAAAAATTCGTAACTGAGAGATTCTGGTGGCCCGGTATCCATAAGGACGTCTATAACTTCGTGAAAAGCTGCGACAACTGCCAAAAATTCACTCCAATACGGAAGTATAAGACAACTCTAAGTTTTCCAGTTTCCGGTCTCTTTGAAACCTTCTCAATTGACTTCGCGGGCCCGTTCAAGGAAACTTCTTCCGGAAACAAATATCTCCTTATAGGGGTGGAACATCTTACTGGATGGCCAATAGCAGTTGCATCGAGGAGGCAAATGCTGAGGTGGTACTGAGATTCATCGAAAAAGAAATAATTGAACCGTTTGGTCTTCCAAAAAGGATCATCTCGGATAACGCCCTTTGTTTTACTGCAACTTCACTGCTTCGTTTTTGGAAGAGAAAGGGATTCAGCTGAAGACCGTTCTCGCATACGCTCCTATGTCCAACGGGAAAGCGGAGAGGATGGTTGGAACCATCAAACGAGCAATATCGAAAACTATGTTGGAGAATGAAATCCAGTGGGAAGATGCCTTACCAAAAGTGTTATACGGCTACCGTCGAAGAAGAGGAAGAAATGGACGCTCACCATTCGAGCTAATGTACGGAAGGGCTCCTAGAATGTTACAGAGAGACATGGAAACAAATATTATCGATGAAGAGAGTAGGGAAGTTGAACTACTGGCCACCGAAGGCTGGAGATCACACCGCGCGCTAACACAGACAAGAAATAAGGATGCAGAACCTGCAGTCAGAACCTTTTCAGTTGGCTCTAAAGTACTTGTAGTACATGGAAAAGCAATGCAGCAGGCTGTGAAGTGGCCGGCCTTCCAAACCAAGTACTCGAACCCTTGCATCGTCACGGAGGAAAGACACCCGCACTATCAGCTCTGTTCAAGCTCAGGGAAGAGATCAAGGAGGGCCATCCATGCACGTCGTCTGGTCCCTTACCATCAGAGGCCTGAAGAATTCCTTCTCACACAGGACTATGCGCAACCACGGGGCATACTCATCTTTAACTATAGAATGATTCCTATGGGAGGAAAAAGGGCCTGGGAATGGATCATCTCGGTTACGCGGGACTACTACGAACTCCACGTAATCATCCATTTCTACATTAATATATGCCTATGTTTTCGTACGTTGAACGGACCATTGCTACCTCAAGAAGATTTCCGACTATTAATAAGAGTTCTATTTTCATTCCAAAACGGAAGGTTCACGGAAGCAGGTCCAGAGTTTGTGGAGGTAATATATCATTACTCTATAGGAAGATATGGAATGGTAGCTGCTGGAGACTTGTCGCAAACGTATCTGAATATTATCCGTCCAATTTACGTATTTCTCAAGAACAACCAAGACGTGCGACTGAGAGGTTACGCCTTACCCCCGGATATGGAATACAGGCTGGTCCCGTATCCTCTATGGGAACCTTACGTTTCTCCGCCACAAATTGGGAACGTTGGAGGCGGCGAGGATCCTCCTGAAGCAGTGATGATGACCAGAGGAGGACCTTCAGGAGACAACAACCCGCCCAGAAGAGGTTCCGGTCGTCCCCCGAGAGGACCTCGTGCAGGTCCCAGTACGTCAGGAGCTGGTCGCGGCCATTCATCGGGACCGTCCACCACAACTTCATCTCTAGCTTGCTTCACAACCATGCACAGCATACAGTCGGAAGAAGAAGATTATCTTTTTGGCTGCGCAATATCTCCGAGGATGCGAACGATGCGCAGGTCATTTCTTATTTCATGATAAGCATCTGTTTATGTTTTAGGGCGCTACATGGACCGCACTTATCTTACGAAGATTCGTTCTTGATGATGCGTCTTCTTTTCTTATCGACATCCATTCCTCCGGCATCTTCCAGAAGAGTTTGCATATCACATATATTTTTTCACTCTTGGAAGATTCGGAAGAGTCACGGAAGAAGAATGTATTCAACCCCACCTCGATGTGATCAAACCAATATATGAGGCTATGCTACAAAGTGAGGTACCAGTAATGCGAACCTACTTTTTAGAGCATCATATTGGTAATCAGTTGCATCCGTACCCGTTTGAGAGACCATACATCTTATCAATAAGACAGCGAACACTAACGGAAGCAGAAGAAGAGCAGTGACGACCCGGGACGTTCGCCTTGAGAAAGGGGGCGTGTAATACAAAAAATGGTCCTCCCCTCATTTAATACAGGAAATGGTCCTCCCTTCACTAATACAGGAAATGGTCTCCCTTCACGTAAGACAGGAAATGGTCCTCCCCTCGTGTAATCCAGCAACCTACAACGATCCCGCCCCTAACTTCTCCAACCGTCATTTCCAAATTTACTTCCATTTTATCTAGATATTTTTATACTGTATTTAACCCTCTGAATCGACCCCGAATCAAGTCCCTTTTCCCTTTTAGCTTACCTCCTCCTCCAAATTCGCCTTTTTTGAGAAGAAGGGCGCAAATGCACTATTGCAAAATCCCTTGCAGATTTATTTTACCTATTCCTAATCTATAGAACCTGCCCCGGGAGCCTATTTAAACCCCTTTATTCTAAGTTCCAAATGCCCCCGATCATTTTACTCATCACCCCTCTCCCCCACACACCCAAAGCACCCACATTGCCTCCTGTTCCCCAACTTCTATCACAATGAGCAACCTTCGCCCCTCTGTCCCTATTTCCAAAAACCGCCCTTCCCGTTCCATCAATGGCCTTCGTCTCGCCGCCTACGGGCCAACCGATGCCGACGACTACATCCGGCGGCAAACAAAGAAGCAAATCATCGAGTTCGTGCGCCGCCTCTTCATAGAAGAAGAAGCGAGGGAGGTAAGTCCGGGAGAGGCTGAGAAGGTCGAGGAGAGCGGGGAGTCCTTCGAGGAATGGTTAGCCCCTGAGCTAGTGTACGAGGATCAGGAAGATGAGGAGGAGGATGAGGAGGATGAGGAGGATGAGGAGGAGGAGAGAGGATGAGGAGAAGAGGATGAGGAGAGGAGGAGGATGAGGAGGAGAGGAGGAGAGGAGATGAGGAACAGGGGGCATGGAAAGTGTTGGACCGGTGGGGCCTGGAATAGAGAGTATGGATCAAGTTGTGCCCACGATGGAACCGGATGGAGATATCTTTAGTAGTCTAGATATCTCCCAGGGGGAAATAGAGAGTTGTGAGCCATTCGCAGATATTTGTGGGGACTGCTTGGACAGCATGGATATTTTAGAGGAGTTGTTTGGATCTGATTTAGAGAATGGGAAATAAGAGGACCAAATTAATTGTTAGTTTCTTAAGTATCTTTTGCTTAGAGTATATTGTCCACACAAAGTATTTTTATGCATTTCTTAGTATCTTCTGTAGTTTTGTTCGGACTTTAGGGGTAGCCAAAAGTCTATATAAGCTGAGTAAACTGCTTCCTCATGGAGAGGTCAAGCAAGTTGGCAGACAACTTCAAGCCAAGTCCCGAGTAGTAGGAAGTTGAGAGTCAACTTCAGACCCAAGAAAACTTTTTCTTACGCTAGTCGCAGAGCGTCGGTGGTAGACCCTGCCCCTTTTATACTTGCTTGTAGCTTCTCAACTCTCTTCTATATACACTCCCTTTTGTTCGTTCAACAATACCACGGCAGCACTTTTGTCGCTCGCAACACCTCCTTCTCAGGGTAATTGGTTCTGAGGATCTCCTCCCCGCGATTTACCCCTATCAGCGTAAACAGCTTCTTCACCCGCAGGAGCGAGCTGACGTCCAGAAAACGCTTGGAAAGGAATGAGACCCTCCCCGTTTCTCGCCTCTCTGTTGCCCGGCTCCTCAAATCCAAGAGCATCCTCGTCATCAGCCTCATCAGTCTCTAGGCCGTCAGACACTTCCATAGAAGGCTCCGGCTCACCGCTGTCAGAAGGACTGAATGAAAAATTCTGAAGCGAGATCCCAGTATCAACCTGTTTTGGATCCAGGTCCCCACTCAGTTCTTCAAAAATGAGAGCGTCGTCCTCTAGAATGTCAATATTCTCAGCAGCCTCCGCGGAGGGCAGCGGCTCTGCTTCTCTAATTGCACAAGCCCCCCATCAAAAGAAATCTGACGGACACGGATGCCTGAGAAACGGAAACGATCTGCAGTGCCGAAAACGCGATAAGCAGCGAAAGTGAGTACTTCATATGCCTGGTACTATCAAAGTCTAATGCAAGTCTACAATGATACGATATCTACGCTTCGGTACAAATTCACTGGATACCAACCCACATGTCACCACAGTAAATTAACCCCCCATTTACAGTCTAGAGGGATTGCAGAGAGCGCGGTTATCGATGGGTATAGGCAGCGAAGGTTTCCCATGGCGAGAGTCCCTTTTATAGGAGTTCGATGGGTAAATGAATGCATGGACTGTAGAAATCCTGAAGTCGCTCAGGAACTGGATCGGATAGGGCTTGTACATTGCTGCCCCATTACGCAAAGTAATGCCGAAGTGCAAGTTCCCAACCCTCCCTTGCTTTGCGTCGCCCAGGGGAGGTCGCGCTTGAATTGCGACATTCAAAAAGCAGTTGACGGAATTACCTCAACACAACAGGAAGAGCCCGTTTTTCTGCTCACATTCAGTACATGTAAGGCCTGTGGGGATTGCCCAGAAGGGCACAATTTGTCCACAGACCGCTCTGCTAAAACAGTCCAGCGTGGGTCCCACCCATGTTCCAAGCGGGACATGGTAGGTACCAGGTCCCATCCCCTGTCTCCAGCTCAGCTCTGCATGAAAGCCCACAACATCCTTGACCAGCGCGCACTTTCACCTATCGCACGTGATCTGGAAATCGCAAAATAGAACAGAGGGTGGTTCCAAGGTCTTCATTGTTTCAGGCAGGGGCGTTGCAATTCGGCTCTTAGCGTAGCATAAACACTGTTCGGTATGAGCTGAACTTCGCCCTGACGCAACAAACTGAAAAGTGTGCCTACATTTGGGGCGCAGCTAGCGTAGGGAGTGCTGTAATAGATAGGGTGATAGGCCCACAACTGCCAGTTGATTGAATCGTACTGCGGTCCTGGTTTTCCAATTGCTTCTAAGGAAATTGTCAACGAGAATTTCGAAGTCCTCTTCTGGTTTCAACGAACCCGGAAGGCCTTTGTCAGCTCAGTCCTAAGTGCTTCACACTTTCCCAGAGTATGTGAGATCTCCTGTTGTTGCGATGTATTCTGTTGAGTACATAACCAAGGATCACCCGTCTCAGGACCACTGTTGGCATTTGATCTGTACCCGTTTCAATCGGTGGAAGGCTCTTTACTCCACCTGAAATGTTCCGAGATATCCCAGTGTTAGCGCTGTTCTGCGTGTTGGCCGTCGCCGCTGGGCAGTCGCAGCAGAATAAAACGACGATTCCAATTCCCGTTTCTTTCTTTCTGCTCTGAGCTATGTGTTTCTTCGAGGCAGCATGCAGAGATTCTTTGCGGTGCCTCTGGCTCAGACTGTGCCGTTCAGCCGTGTCTGACGGCCATCCGGAGCGGCGGGATCTTCTGCGGTAAAGCACCGCCCTCGTCGCAGCCGACGCCCACGCCATCTCCGTCCGCCAGTCCGTCCCTTCAGCCGCCCCGATACCTACTTCGACTCCAAGCGTATCCCCTACCCCGTCGCCATCGTTACAGCCCACCGTAACGGGATCTCCAACTCCAACAGCGTCCCCATCCTCAGCTCCACCACCGTCCTCGAACGCTCCAGTCGATGGACCGAGCCAACCAGGCTCAGAGAAAACTGTTTATGCTGTCGAGTCGAGCCGTTCTGGGTACGCTAGGTTACAAAAGCCGGTCTCTCAGTCCAGAAGGGAGCAAACGCAACAAATGAATTTCGATATGAAAGTCACAGCCGTCAGCGCTAGCATGCTGGCTCAATCGGATAGTAAATTCATTGGACGCTCAGTGGTTCCGAACTGGAAGAGTACAACCGCATTAAGAGGTCTTATGAAGGCGGACTAATATCCCTTTCCTGCGTTCCTTGGTGCAAACTTGAAAAAAGCAGTTGAGGAAGAGGATATGGACAAGTGAAACCATCCCTGGAGGACTACAACGTGGTTGCGGCAGCAGCACAACAGATCCTTGCGGAAACGGTGGCAACTGAGCTTCGCGTTACTGGGACCCTTACTGCCGTGGGAATCAGCTCTACTCCGGTTCAGGTGTATACTTACATTGAGTTTGCAAAGGTGAAGCTCCAAGACGGCTCGACAATGAATGTCCTCTCGAATAATGAAAACGACTTGGCCGCCGCTACCACAAGTGGCGACTCTGTTCCTTCCGCGGAACAGAGCCTTGAAATCATGCCATTTGGAGGCTAGAAAACCTATTAGCGATAATTCTCCATCAACCGAGTCCGCGCGACCACAAAAGTTTAATGTAAGGGCCCACCATTGGAGAGTAATGTGAAGTTTCCTTCCGAGCGGAGAGATCCCGAAGCTGAAGCAGGTATATGGGGTGCAGTCTATTGCGGACCATTCCACGAAAGGTTCGCAACAGGCCTCAGAGGGACAGAGGTCGACATTGTTGCCCTGGGGAGTTTAGGTGTTGGCAGACAAGGCGTTGTCTCTGCTGTGCGCAAATTCGCACACGAAAAAAATCTAGATGAGGACCATGATTGTATACAGTATCGGAATTGGGAAGATATTTTTACAGTTTTTGAATTTGCAAGATATTTTTAATTTGGGTGAGTGTGGCAAATTCATCGGTTGATTTTTTCATTTTAGGACACGCTGTCATAGTAGATGTCAGTACAGTTCCAGGTTGTGGGTGATACTACGAGTACTCTGAAAGGTCTATATAATGGCCACATCAATTCCCACCCCTGGCCGATGGGTGGCTGGCATGGGTATGGCACCTAGATATTTACCTTGAGGAAATATCTTCTAATAGTCTCTCTGGTTCACACGATTACCGTGAATACATTTTATGGTTATTAGTATGTTTGTTGAGACTTTTGGGGTAGCCAAAAGTCTATATAAGCCGAGTAAACTGCTTCCTTTAGTGGAGGTGAAGCAAGTTGGCAGACAACTTCAAGCCAAGTCCCGAGTAGTAGGAAGTTGAGAGTCAACTTCAGACCCAAGAAAACTTTTTCTTACGCTAGTCGCAGAGCGTCGGTGGTAGACCCTGCCCCTTTTATACTTGCTTGTAGCTTCTCAACTCTCTTCTATATACACTCCCTTTTGTTCGTTCAACAATACCACGGTAGCACTTTTGTCGCTCGCAACACCTCCTTCTCAGGGTAATTGGTTCTGAGGATCTCTTCCCCGCCGATTTACCCCTATCATTTGGTACTCTTGTGGAGGGGGTTGCACCCGAGGTATTCGAGTTGAGCAGTAGTAAGGAACACTTCGGGGGGATTTCTTTTCTGTAATCATGGATCTCAACGCTGCTCGTATAACGTTCACAGGGGCAAGACTGAAGACGTTGAGGAGTTTCTTTACACATATGTCAACGTTGTGATGCGAGAGAAGGGCGATGAAGAGAAGGCCGCAAGTATCTTCGCCTATCTTCATGGTGACGCAAAGCACAAATATAAGTCCAAGTTTATCGACGGGTGGTCTCTTAACGGGAATGGGCGTAACTTCGGTGAGGTATGTGAGTGGCTTGTGAAAGAGTATGCTAAGGAGGTAGAACCAGATGAGATGATTCGTACCGCCATAGAGGCCCGGCTCAACTTCGACGATTTGTTAAGCTCATTGGTGTACTTGTGTGATCTTTATGAAAAGGCTGGGTTCAACGCCCAAGCCAAGTACGGAATGCTGCGTAAGGCGGCTATGGGGGATAAGCGGCTCTCCGATTTCCTCCTCATCAAGGGCCCTCACACTTTTGATGAACTGAAGGGTACCATAGTAGAATTTGTCAAAAATTCGGAGACGTTTCAGTCACTGAGTGAGGTACCGAGGGAAACCCGCACATCGATGTCTATCGTACATCCTGAAAAGAATTATCAAAGGCCGGCTACTAGTGCAGCGGCATTAGAATCTGTCAGGAGCGATGTCAAAAACTTGGAAGAAAGGTTGGAAACCCGATTCGATAATCGACTTGACATGATAACCTCGCAGTTGGAAAGCCTTACTCTTACCATTAAGAAGAACCAGTCTGGGGCCCCTAAGGCCGCAGAAGTCTGTTCTTACTGTCACAAGCCTGGACACTTTGCAAACAGGTGTCCTGATAATCCACATAGAAACACTCGTTGTGGAAAGTGCGGTCGATATGGGCATCATGAAAGTAACTGCTGGTCTAAAGACAACAGAAGAGCAAATTTATCGGAAGCAAGGAGTGAGTCAGGACCAGAGGTGAAAATCTTACAAAATAGAAGGGATCAAAGGTTGACGGATGCCGGTAACGTATCCATCGCTGAAGAGATTAGTCAAGTCAATGTGACAAAAAGGGATGGGGAAGGGAACATTTTATCGAAGAAACCTAGGCTAGAGTATGGAATGCTGGAGCATATCCCAGCACCTGTACCTCCTCGAACCAAGAGGTCTGATCAAGTTGTTCCAGGAGTGGGAGTCACTCCGGCCAAGAAGACGAAAAGAGTAAGAAAGTTAAGAGTATCTCTAAGGACGTACTAGAGTATGTGAAGAGGTACAATTTGGTGGCTGAGCTTGCATCGGCCCCAACTGGGATAACGTTTGGTCAACTTTTGAGGGGCGACGCAGAGGATGCGAGAAAAGAACTCAAAAAAATTATCAGGTCTAATAAGTCCGCTAAGGGTAAGAAACTGTTTCTTCAATCGGCCTCGACAGCACCAAGACGTCTTAAGCTGGTACCAGTCAAAGTATTGGGTATGAAAACCCAAGCTCTCTTCGATTCGGGTGCTGTTCCAAACCTCATTTCAGAAACTTTGGTGACAGATCTAGGTCTCGAAATTACTCCAACGACTCGAAAAATAACTGTAGCGGATGGAACCGTCTCAAAATGCATGGGCACTGTTGACAAGGTTTCCGTGTTCTTTGGGGACTCTAAAGTTGATGTAGACTTTCTTGTCATGCCGGATCTCCCTTTCGATGCAATCATTGGCTGCCCACAATGGAAAGACTAGGAACATGCATTGACTTGGGCAACCAAATGGTTTCAGTTAATATTGACGGCAGAACCGTGAAGATGCCCCTGGATTTCGACAAAAGCACGCATCCTGAAGATTTAAAAGAAACGGACAGTGAAGATTTCACTTCTAGCTATGACAGCGAAGATTCGGAACCAACTAACACTTTCGGAAGTGGAAAAGGGTACCCTCGGGGGTTAATGAACATGGCATGGGACGATTATGATTCCGGGTTTGAAACAGATGACGACTGGATTCTAGGATAAGTTTGAAACCCGAATGTGTTTCTTTTTGCGATGATATCGAATCAAAGGACAGAATTCGGAGCATGAAAGAAGATTACCTTTGCAAAGAAAATAAGAATACGTCGAATTCCATATATGAAGATGTGAGCACGACGGAAGAGGTCCTTCAAAATATTGAGGTTGAGGATCAAGAAGAAAAAGGGCGCCAAATGGCAGAAATCCAAGGAAAAGTGCAGCACCTTCCCGCCCCGCCTCACTGAAAATATCCGACATGTTAACATCTTCCGAAGTAATTGCATGGAGCGTTTCAGATTTAAGACAAGCAAGTGTACCGGTTACTCACTCGTTCGAACTTACCGACACTCAACCGATTTACCACAAGCCTAGACGTCAACCGCCAAAATATGACCAATTTATCTCAGAAAATGTTACAAGTATGCTGAAAAATGATATTATTCGACCAGTTTCATCCCCATGGTCGTTTCCAGTTGTGGTCGCACCAAAGAAGGATGGAAAGCTGCGTTTTTGCGTCGATTACCGACAACTGAACCAGAGAATGATACCCGATCGATTTCCGATTCCGAACATGGAGGAGATCCTCGAGGACCTGAAGGACGGGAGATATTTCACCTCAATTGACCTTTACACTGGCTATTGGCAGATTCCATTGGATGAAAAATGTAAGGAAAAAACAACCTTTACCAGCAAAGCCGGTACGTTCAGGTTCGAAGTGATGCCTTTTGGTCTCATGAATGCACCAGCTACATTCCAAAGAATGATGAACGAGGTTTTGAAAGGACTTCCATTCGCAAGAGTCTATATCGATGATGTCGTCATATTCTCAGAAACATTGGATCAGCACATCTCGCACGTCAAGACAGTTGTGGAGAGGATATCGGAGTATAGCTTGAAAATTAAGTTGAGCAAATGCTTCTTTGCGAAAACTTCTATCCAATTACTCGGTCATATCGTCGACCAAGAGGGAATTAGAGTGGATCCAGAGAAAACGAAAAAAATAAAGTTGGCACCAAGGCCCGCTTCAAAGACGGAGGTCCGAAGCTTCTTAGGACTGGCCTCATATTACAGAAGATTTATCAAAGATTTCGCCAAGACTGCAGCACCGTTACATGCCAGCACTACGAAGAACGGAAAATTTTACTGGAACAAGGAAATGGAAACTGCATTTCAGGAGCTTAAAGATAAGCTATGTGTCCCCCCAGTTCTCATGTACCCAGATTTCAAGAGACCATTCGTTGTGGAGACAGATGCCTCAGAACGGTCTTTGGGTGCCGTTTTGTCCCAAAAAGATGAAAACGGAAGACTACACCCTGTTCAATTCGCAAGCCGAACTCTGAATGATGCGGAAAAGAGATACTCAGTCTGCGAGAAAGAAGCGCTAGCTGTCGTCTTCGCGCTGAAAAAGTTTCGCGTATACCTTTTATCACTCGAGAAATTTGTCTTGATAACTGATCACCAGGCACTTAAACAGCATTCCAAAAGAAGGATGTACATCACCGCTTGGCCCGATGGCTCGACATTTTCGCAGAATATCGGTTTGAAATTGTGTATAGACCCGGACGCAATAATCAGCCTGCCGATTACCTATCCCGCTTGAGGGACGCACTGATTCCAAATGAAAAAGCTTCGGAGGACATCGTCGGAGTCGCCGAGTTGCAGTTGCCGAACGATAACGAGTACGAAGCTAATATTCACGGACTGATCAAATTCCTCGATGGACTAGAAATGAGAAAGGTTGATCTTGAACACGAAATTGGGTACGCAGGAATCAAAAGGCTTTTACATTGTGGAATGGGAAACTCTTCCGGCACACTAAAGCCGGTCCCCGACTAGTGGCCCCTTTGAAAGAAAGAATGAAGATCTTGAGGACTTTCCATGATGAGCTAGGGCATTGGGATCTCGAAACAACCAAAAAATTCGTAACTGAGAGATTCTGGTGGCCCGGTATCCATAAGGACGTCTATAACTTCGTGAAAAGCTGCGACAACTGCCAAAAATTCACTCCAATACGGAAGTATAAGACAACTCTAAGTTTTCCAGTTTCCGGTCTCTTTGAAACCTTCTCAATTGACTTCGCGGGCCCGTTCAAGGAAACTTCTTCCGGAAACAAATATCTCCTTATAGGGGTGGAACATCTTACTGGATGGCCAATAGCAGTTGCAGTGAGGAGGCAAATGCTGAGGTGGTACTGAGATTCATCGAAAAAGAAATAATTGAACCGTTTGGTCTTCCAAAAAGGATCATCTCGGATAACGCCCTTTGTTTTACTGCAACTTCACTGCTTCGTTTTTTGGAAGAGAAAGGATTCAGCTGAAGACCGTTCTCGCATACGCTCCTATGTCCAACGGGAAAGCGGAGAGGATGGTTGGAACCATCAAACGAGCAATATCGAAAACTATGTGGAGAATGAAATCCAGTGGGAAGATGCCTTACCAAAAGTGTTATACGGCTACCGTCGAAGAAGAGGAAGAAATGGACGCTCACATTCGAGCTAATGTACGGAAGGGCTCCTAGAATGTTACAGAGAGACATGGAAACAAATATTATCGATGAAGAGAGTAGGGAAGTTGAACTACTGGCCACTGAAGGCTGGAGACCACACCGCGCGCTAACACAGACAAGAATTGCATCACCTCCTTTTTGATTTGCAGGCGCAGCTAGTCACCACGGTCATTAAGTCCTAAATGAAGTAGAGTAAAAGATTTTAGGGGGCGGGGATGGCGATTTTTTTTTGAAATGAATGGTAGGCTTTGGGGAATGTGAGGCAATGAAGGATGTTTCAGTGTGTAGGGGGAGAGGGTTGATGAGTAAAATGATCGAGGACGTTTGAAACTTGGAATAAAGGGGTTTAAATAGGCTCCCGGGGCAAGTTCTATAAATAAGAAATAGGTAAATTTAATCTGCAAGGGATTTTGTAGTAGTGCATTTGTGCTTTTTTCCTAAAAAATCGAATTTGATGGAGCAAGTAAGTAAAAAAGAGAAAAAGAACTTGATTAGGTATCAATTCAGAGGGGTAGATACAGTATAAAAATATCTACATAAATGAAAGGAAATTTTGAGAGGACCCCATTAATGATAAGTAAGGCTCGCGTAGGACGAGGAAGGACCTGAGCTATAAGTAATTTTTGGCAAGGGGAGGTATTACGGTAAACTAAAAGTCTGTAGATGACGGCGACAAAAAATTCGTTCCTATCAGCACGCGCCTAACAGGTTGTACAATGTCGCACAGGGCGTGCGGAGGGTATTCATAAATAAAATTATGGGGTGCTACCATACACTTAATTTTCCTGATTAAGGCAATAGCGGCCTAATTTGGGTAGCCTCTGAAATACAATGAGAATGGAGAATCTCTGGAATACAGTGCTTTCAATTTTTGGCCTCAGATGTCGCCCAATTTCCCTTCCAACAGACGAATGGTGTTATTCTGAATGAGTCTCGTCGCGTGACAAGCGAACAATGTTCGCGCTAGTCAGCAATCGGAACGGTATCCCGTGCGACAATTCCAGTCGCAACCAAGTTGGCAAAGTCCCGGACATTCGGATGCCAGCTCCCCAACGTGGAGAGTGGAAGGGCGATAATGCCATGTCCAGGACTCTTTGAACGCATCAATTCGGCAAAGCGAGTGTTCTTGTCATGGCGAGCATGGTTGAGGAGGTTGAGTGGGCAATGTGCCAGGGAGGGGAAGCGGGCGGGGGTCAAGGGATGGATGACGGTTACGTCATGATAGCCAGGGCCTTCGTTCTCTCCAAGCGCCTTGATATCCGGGGGAACTGCATGGCCGTATTATGGGGTTTGAGGACAGGGTCTCGGGCGGCTTCGGGAAATTCTGCGGAAAACAACCGTGTTTGCGAGTCGTGCCGCCATTCGACGGTGGATCCGTAGGCACAGCACAGCGCGTGGTCACCATACTGACCCATGAGTGCTGTGCATCCCCCCTTGTGGCATTTTGAAGCGGGAGGAAACAATGGTAACCTGCAATAGAACTGCAATCACGTCTTGTAACTGCGGTCCGAGATGTAAGTGCTCAAGGCTGGAGCCGGTGTGATGAAAACCAGTACTTGCAACCATCCACTAACAACGAAGCTCGGAATGCCATCCTCCTCTCATCCCCATTTGGGATGGCGTCAAAGGCCTTTTACTCAACTGGGCGAGTGAATTGCCCTTGCCCAAACAGTTGCATTACGTCGATAGCCGTGAACTAGAAAACCTCCTCAGGTGCCACTTGTGTCCTCCACTCATCGTGCGCTCGAACTGCGGATGTGTAAGGTTGGAGAGCAGAGTTCGGTGGCACAGATAGAAGGGTACAGCACCGGGCACGCGTGACGAATACGGAGGAAATAGCAGCAGCCGCAGTGATCTTAGCGGAACGGAGCCCGATGCCAAGTATTGACTTGTGGGTCCAAAGGGCGCGATAGGATGTTGAAGTAGGGGACGTATTCACTGCAAGTATTCGGAGTGCTGCGAACAGGAGGAGTTTTCGAGTTTTCGATTATTGAAGCATGAATTCCTAACTTTTCGCCTTGGAACTTATGTCACCTACATTGCTTCGACCATCCGGTAGAAGAATATAATATGATATTCAGATTTCCAACTCCAAATGGGATCCAGCCAATCCATAAATCTCAATAAAGACACCCTCCTTTTTCCCCACTTATGTCATTATGTGTGAAAACTAAACACTAGAGGAAATGCCCTTGAGCAAGGGCCTAATTTGGTCCCTCCCGACAGCGAATTTTCCAGCATATATCAATTGTGAAACTTCTCTTCAAAATTGGGTCATTTGGAGTCATGGAAATTTAATTTAAAACATGGACAGAGAGAATTTTATTGCACCATTCAAAATATAGTGGCGAAAATTGGAGTGTTTACTGCGAGACTTCTGAGGGCTAAGTACAGTACAGGATGTGTTTTGTTAAGTGTCAAATACTGTACTGTATAGTCAAACCAGCTGGAATCTAATCTAATAGAATTCTTGATTCAAATATTTTTAAAAGGTGGGAAATTTCGGTTTTTTTCTTTTTTTGGAAGATGCGATCGGCTGCATCCATCCCGCTAGAAGTGCGTAACGCGGGACAAGTCATCACTAACGATAAATAACATTTCCATAAAGAGCCCACTCAATGGCAGCCAGCAGGTATATCGTGTTAGATATTACGTCCCCGGAAGTGTGCTTTTAGGTTAAAACCGCTCAAACCTTCAGAAAAGTGCAATTTTGCCTTTAGCAGAAAAAAATAAAACAATGAAGCAAACGAGTATGAGAGGGGAATGTTGGGGTAGTTGAATTCGTCGTCTTACACTCCTAACGAGTCTAAAGTGATTTTCAGCCTTCATATTTACAAGTCAGTGACGACTTGCCCCGCACAAATCACTCCCAGCGGCATGGATACAGTCAACTACATCTTCCATACTTGAAATAAAACAAATTCCCCCTGCAAATCACTGTCCGCCGGAATTTATGGCCCGCTTTTATCTCCCAAAACACGGGGAAACCGTTTAGGGGGGGATGCGGGGTGCTTTCATATTTGAAAAATATGGTCGGTTGTGGCCCGGAATATCCCAGAGGGTGACCAGTAATATCTCGTAGTTTTCCCTAAAAAGCTGGCTCAGTGCTGGCTAGCAGGCATGCTTAGGTTAGATTTAGGTATTTTAATATTTGGAAAGTAGCGCCACTTCCTGTGGTGGGTCGGATGATCTGGTGAGATTAAGCGGAGTGGGTGTAAGCGTACACACTAAGAGGTCAGCAACGTGCTCAGATTAAGCTGTAAACTGAGCAGGAGACCAGTGGTTTGGTATGCAGAACTGAACATAGATGCCACTGTGGTGTGCCTTAAAACCTACCGATGAATTCTTTCCGTATATAATTCTAATCCCTCTCACCAATTCGGACAGAGTTTTGAGGGCCATTCTTTTGTTTCATAAATTGTGAATATACAGTAGGCTCTTCACTTGAAGGTCTGTCGGAATAAAATGGGTTGCTGCGCTTGTTTTCATAGTGTCTGAGAGATGCATTTTGGGGCCATAAGCATCTATTGTATGTAAAAATGTTGATTGCATCCCTGCACAGAAACTAACAGAAAATTAAGAGTAAAACATGCATTAGTAACTATTCTTGATGCGCTGAAAAGGTCTAACTCACAACCCTCCATCTATCACGCTTAGTCGCTTGGGATCAGCTCACCTCTCTTCGGGAAATTACGCTACTTTTCGAATATTAATATACCAAGGGTGTCCTACTGAGCAAAAAACCTGAAAAGAGTACCGAAGACCTATTTGTGTCACCAATTCTACGGACTTCGGCAGTAAATTGGCATCCACAAAATAACCCGCCTCAAAGTGCTTCTCATCTGGATGGCAATACTCCAGTGATCTCCTCTTTGCCACAAGAAATCCCTGCTTCGCGACAAGGGCATCCAACCATGCACAACAGTACGGTGCATGATGTCACCCATAGTAACCATTCTGCTCCTACTATCGATCTTTATGCCAACGGGAATACTGAAATTTTGACAACATCTCGGAAATTTCTGAGCAAAGTTCCTTGTCACAAGCTCCGCATGTGTATAATCCAAATTGCCGCCACAGGGAATGATATGAATGGAACGTCAGTTTCCCAAAGGGAGACTATCCAGCTCGCAATGCAGGCACAGCGAGACCTATCACAGCGAGGCAACTTTTAAAGATGGTCTTCCAAACGGAAATCAATATACTTATTACCCTTGCTGTAGTTGCAGTCACACTGGCCTGTCGCATCTATATGACTCGTGGCCTGTACATTCTTCCTAAATCCGCTGACTTCTGGCGTAATGACCCTGGTTTCAGGAGTGGTATGAAAACAATCAAGCATACGCAAACTGGTCCCTGGCACTTCCCATGATTCTTGTGACTTTAAAAATGTTTTACATTAGTTTGCACGAGCCCAGTGTCTCAATAACTTCACTTTTTGCCTCTATTTTAGTATTTGGCATCTATGATTTCATTTCTTCGGTAAGAGGCTGCGAGTTGGATTTCTTACAATTTTTAGTTTTATGAATGCATTTGTGAATTTTTTCGGGGCCTTGGGATTTGCAAGTCTAGCCATTGTTCTGATTATATACATTAGCAGTGCTTTTTGCGGAAATTAGAGCACTTAAAGCGGAAAACCCGTCGAGAATCATCGATTCACAATCCGAGTATAATGTGCCAGTCGATGCTGTCCGAGCTGGAATGCTGGCTAAGAACCTCATTGTTTCATTGTGGAGAGGAGTCGCAGAAACCCATGGAATTTCTATTAGTCCTCAATATCTTCTTCGCAATCTTGGGGCCAGAGATTCTTTGGATTAGAAGTACAACTCCTATTTTATCGCAGTATTATTCGATGAACTCGCGTAATGCCATGGCAGCTATGAATGATTCATACGGTACGCATCAATCACACGGCACTGCAGATTCATTTCATTTCAGCGACTCTGTGTAAGGTTGAGATCGATTTGGTTCTTTAATGTTTGAAAAGTGCGGTTCGGCTTCCCCATGGTGTATGCTAGACGTGTTCAGGACAATGGGTAATGCCACTCGTGTGCCTAAATGGCTGGCTCAAAGCCTGTCAGCAGGCATTATGCGTTGGACATCACTGCTGCATAAGTGAAAATTCTGTGTAAGGGAATACTCAGGTGATTCCAACTACAAGGTCTCAATATGAGAAAATGTTTTCTTTTACCATATTACAACGACTACGGCCTGGGAGCACAATAACTGAATTTCCGTGAGAATCATCCAGGAAAAGTTACAGGAAGTCAACCTTGCTATGTTATGTTATGTTAGAATGTCTTGATTACGTCAAAGCACCAGACTGCCGGGCAACGGCATTTGCTACGTCCTTGGACTCGATTTATTCCTGTAACCCTTTCTGATTAATATATACATTTGACAACAACAATGAGAAGCCACCTGGAATTTACAATATTTTGCACCAATTGGTTGAAAAGTCGTAGCACTCGTGAAGTGACCCTTGCAACGATTATTATTGTTTTGATTTAAGAAACACGTCTCAGCGAAGCCTCGAACATATGAATCTTCGATGGCAACCTCCGTGAGAAGTATAGGCTCGTGCCTACCCCTTTTTCCACTCTCGGAGGTTGACACCTGGACAACTCTAAGGTGCTATCCGATGTCATGCGTGACGCGGCCGTTAAGACGGTGGAGACCTATGATAAGGAGTGGTATTTACCCACAGGCTCATTTGAATTTCACCCTATGTTCCACTCGCAGTAAACCAACTCAAATATTTGCACCTTACGCAAAAGCAAGCAGCAGCGGCCGTAATATCCAACACAAAATGGCTGCTGACCAGCCTTGAGCCAGCTTTCAGAAAAAGTTAAGAGGTACTAGGGGCTGCGTGAGCTCCGATCAACGAATCATTTCTTCGAAAAGATTGTGTCCTATGGGACCTATCGATTGGGTAATATATTCCAACGTTTAACGTCCCGAAAATCGGGTAAGATAACAGGCAACGCAAAGCTTACCAGTATAATACTCCATGGGAATATTTCTTCCCAGGAGACGACCTTATTACAACATATTTAGTGGATGGCTAGCATCCATTTTCACAAAGGGATCGCCTGAAGTGCTCTGAAGCATCCACGACCTAGGTAGCGCTGCCCAATTGGGTAGCAGTCAACTTTGATTGGCCTTCTTCGCTTGCGCCTTACCGGCGCATTTTAGACGCTGAGGCCTCGCCATCCAGTAAACCTCTGGGGGTATCGAACCGCACGCCTCCCACAAACTTTCACCATCATCCCGCGTGTTCTGCCGGGCTGCCCACATTGATCACTGCTGATACCGGCTGTATCGCGCCCAAAGCCCACGTTCGATCATCAAATGGTGTCCGCATCGACGCCACCTTCGTCTGCAATGACACCCGCAGACAGTTCTGCCGATGACCAAAACTATATTCTTTAACCCCTATCTTCCGTTTCCTTTTCCGTCAGCAACTCAAACCTGATAACGGCCACACCAAAGGTTATCAGAGTTTTTCTGCAGCAGTACGATCAATAAGCGAAGGAAGTCATAGTACGAGCGCTTCAGTTGGCCGTGATAAACTCCACGTTGAAAGAGGTAGCGATGGGAAGGAGACTGACAAAAAACCGTGGTCGTCTTCTTGTCTTTACTCTCCTGCTCGACATTGTCCTTATGTACATGCTGGATCGATGAAACCTACATAAACCGACCCTAAAGAAACAGTTAACGACAACCACAAAATGGTAGGAGATCGCCGTTAATCCACACACATACGAGCTAAACTGACTATCATCTTCTGAAAACCGCACGATACGAAAGTATCTAATCCTTATTCAACACAGGCCTCAGAATGTCAAACTCTTGAACCTACACAGTACAAGTCCTTCTTGGAATAGGAGAAACCCAAGCCACAAGCGCAAAGGACCAAATAAATTCACCCACAAAGTGATACAAGCAATATCAAAATACATAAAAATGAGAGAGACAAGTACATCAGAGTGTGAGAAGAGATAAATCCTACATTGAAGTTCCGAATGATGTATCGAGATATCATTTAGATATCAACGCCCCCTTTTGCATCATGAGGATATTTGTCCGGAAGCTGCTTTCTCCAAGTCCGTCTCTATGTTTCTCGAAAGTCAAACGCAGAAGAGGCTTGCTGATGACATCGGCAGTCATATCTTTAGTGCGACAGTACACTGCCTCGATGTTCCCAAAATCGACCTGCTCCTTAACAAAGTTCATTCGAATCGCCACATGCTTTGAATGTCTAACACCATCAGCATCCACACTAGAGCTCCTTGGTTGTCTTCATGAAGTGCTGTAGGGATCTTTTGATGGCAATCCAGTTGGCGCAACAGATCACGATGCCAAATTATGAGCTTCGTTTCCTCGCTCATTGCCAAATACTCGGCCTCGGTAGTAGAAAGAGCTACTGAGCCTTGCTTTAATGTACGCCAGCATACCAAGTCTTTCCAAACTTGAGAAGGACTCCAGTGGTGGAGCGGCGATCGCTTCTATCCCCTGCCCAATCTGCATCGCAAAAGGCCGAGAGAACTTCGTCACTATCTCCATACAGCCGCAGAGCGAAATCAGAGGTACCACGTAGATACCTTAGCACTCGCTTGAGTGCCGTCAAATGAGACTTGAAAGGGTTTGCCGCAAATCGGCAAAGAAGAGAAACTGCTGCGCTGATATCGGGCCTCGTCCGCGTCGCAATGAATAGTAGGCATCCGAGTATTTCCTGATAAGTCGTTTGGTTGACAGCCTCACTTGGTTCTTCAAAGTCACTCATCGCACCTTGACAAATGGGGGTCGAAACTGACTTACATGTTGACATCCCAAACCGTTCTAGTGTCTGCAGCACGTAGTGCTCCTGTGTCATCCATGCCCCCTTTGCATCCCAATGAAACGACACACCCAAAAAAGAACTCAGGCTGCCCAGATCCTTCACGTCGAAGTACTTGGTGAGCTCCTTCTTGACCTGAATCACCTCCTTCTTATCCAGACCATTACGATAATGTCGTCCACATAAAGTAAGATCCATATCCTACCACGACGGTACACACAAGTATCAGCAAGTAGTGCAGTAAACCCAATCTTATCCATTACGAATCCCCATTTCTCGTACCACAGGCGTCCAGCCTGTTTGAGGCCATACAAACCTCGATTAAGCTTCATGACCTTGTCACCGTCACAGAGCTTGAGACCCTTAGGTCCCGTCACGTAGACATCCTCATCAATTTCTCCATGGAGAAACGCGCTCCGCACGTCCATCTGCTGTAACATACCCCTTTGGACGGCCAAAGCGAGACAAGTCCGAACAGTGTTGAAGTCCACAACTGGCGCGAAAGTCTGATGAACATTACCCTGCAGAAAACCTTTGGCTACAAGTCTTGCCTTGTGTCTGACTACTTGTCCTTTGTCGTTTCGTTTGCGCACGAACACAAAGCGAGTTGCGATTGGTTTGATACCATTAGGCTGTCCACAATCGTCCAATTGCCTCCTTCCATGCAACGGAGTCTGGCCGGCTTAGCGCATCTTACTGATGTAGGCTCGGGTGAGCTCACTTACTGTGAACGCTCGGGAAGAGTTCGTTGCTCCTGGTTCATAGTAGTCCGGGGGCCTACGATCACGTCTGGGGAATCGAGACCCAGAACCGTCACCATCTTGAGTTACCGCAACGTCATCTGCATCAGCTTCGTCTACTCCCGCGTCAGAATCCTGCGCTTGATCCAGCTCCCGGGCTGGAATGTAGGTCAACATCTCCGAATTAGCCTCTGGTGTTATACCAATACCATCATTGCCACTGACCCCTTCTGGGTTTATCCATTCTGATGAACCTTCAGTCCCACCAACTTGTAATACCGGCTGGATAGGTACTGCCGTTGGCACGGGTGTTGTTGACGGCGGCTGCCCGCCACTGGCAGGTGATTCGTTGATTTCTTCGTCAGAGAGTATGGGTCCATCATAAACGTTAATTCACTGCCAGGAGATTCTCTGGCGGGGAACTTGTCTTCGAACACAGTGACATCCCTGGCCACGACGGCCGTCCTCCTCGATGGTATCCAGATTTTGTATTGGCTGTTATCAAAACAGCCGATCACAAGCCCCTCCTCGGACTTCGAGTCCAGCTTCTTCCGAAGTTCTTTAGGGATGTGGTGCCACCCTTGACACCCAAAAACACGCAAGTGTGACACATTAGGTTTCGTACCAGTCAACAACTCATACGAGCTCACTGCGTGATCCCTCGGACTACAGAAGTAGTTCCTGATATGTGCAGCATGAACAACTGCTTCTGCCCAAAAATACCGGGGAGTCCGGCGTGCTCGAGCATCGCTCGAGCACTCTCAACGAGAGTCCTGTTTGAACGTTCAGCTATACCGTTCAAATTTGGAGAGTATGGCGGCGTTACACTATGCTCGATTCCGCATTCAGTAAGATAGTTATGCATTGCCATGTACTCTCCACCTCCGTCAGTATGTAACCGCTTGATGCTGCAATTAAACTGTCGTTCCAGCCATGCTTGATAGATCTTGAATTCCGCATAGACATCTGACTTCAACTTGATTGGCACAACCACTATGTAGCCTGAGTACTCGTCCACGAAGGAAACAAAGTATCGAGAGCCAGCAAACGAGCGCACTGACATCGGACCGCAAACATCGGAGTGCACAACTGCACAGGGCTCCTTCGATCTGTGGTTGTTACGGCGTAGGCGCTGCTTGGTCTGCTTACCTTTCATGCAACCCATGCATGAATTGGACTTTGTCTTCATAGTACTAAGTCTAATCCTGACACAATTCCATGACGCTGCATTTTCTTGATGGTTTCAACGTTAGCATGACCGAGCCTCTCATGCCAAAGTTGAGTCCACGACTGGAAAAATGCATTCCACTAAAATCGTCCTCTCCGGAACGATCTTCATCTCGATTGCGATTACCGGCTGCCGTACATCCAATCGCAGCTTGTGCTGTAGGTCCAACAAACCTACCGAAATCTCATAAACCCCTTGATTCAGTCGGCCCTGGAAGTGGAGCAAGCCATTAAATGTTCCACTGCATCCAGTGCGGACAACACGCACATGCCACTAGCACAGCTTGGAGCATGAGAGAAGGTTACATCGTAACTCTGGGACGTGCAGCACTCCCGGCAAAACCAATGTACGATAATACCAGTCACCCGGTGATCCAATGCGCGTCTGGAAGTATACCGTACCTTTCTGATTAGCAAAAACTCTGCTTCCGTCGCCCAGGATAACTGGGCGCGGACGAATCTCCTCGAGATCATGCAGCCAGTCTTGGCACCATACCATGTGGTCTGAGGCTCCACTGTCAAACAAGCACACGTCCCTCAGGCGTTCTTTCACCACTAGACGAGGCGTTGGCTGCTTTAGTCTCTTGCTTGATTTTGGCATGCCCGTTGAAGCGTGCCAATAGAAGACGTGCTTGGTTCGCACTATCTTCTTCAGAAATATGGCCATAGTCTTCTGCAAACGACACTTTGCGGTGGGACTTGTCTCTTCTTCTGACAGTTTACTGCAAGATGGCCAATCTTGCCGCAGTTGTAGCATCTGCGCCTCTCGGCCTTGTTAGAGGCCGAGCTCTTACCAACACGCTTAGCATCACTTCCAGCAGCAGCAAGGGCAAGTCCATTGTCACTACCTACTGAACTTGGCGCTCCCGACTCTTGCAACTGGTCCTCGTACTCCTGCAAGAGAGTAGCTGTGGCGGTTTCCCAATCCAGTTTGGTCTTAGATGTTTGCAATGAGGCAATGATGGTTCCGAATGGCGACTGCTTCTTGTTACCAAAAGAAGCAAGCAATGTCGCCACCTGCATCTCCTCGTCTACCTTGCTGTTCATCGCCGCAAGGCGATTGAACCTCAAAGTAGTCGATATAATCCTGTACAGGCATACCAGACAACTTTTTGAAGTTGAACCTTTGTCGCTGTATTGGATACAGCATATCTATCCTTCAAGCGCATCCACATCTTGTACGGATTGTTCTTTGCACTCAAGCAAAGCCTCAAGGACGATCACCCAGGCCCTGTATCAACAAAGCACGCGCCGTCGCCACCTTTTTCTTCATACCAGCACTCATCTCTCCGAGACCACGTCTGATTCAATCACCTCAAGGACTTCCTTCGCTTCTAAAGCCGCTTCTGTCCTTGCCGCCCAAAGATGGTAGTCCTCTCCTGACTTCCCCAAAAATTATACACCTTCTTACTGTCCTCCATTACAGATAATCGCAAGAATATACCAATATCATAGCAAAGGGCTGGGCCATAACCCGTTGAAAGAGTAGCGATGGGAAGGAGTCTGACAAAAACCGTGGTCGTCTCCTTGTCTTTTCTCACCTGCTCGACATTGTCCTTATGTACATGCTGGATCGATGAAACCTACATAAACCGACCCTAAAGAAACAGTTAACGACAACCACAAAATGGTAGGAGATCGCCGTTAATCCACACACATACGAGCTAAACTGACTATCATCTTCTGAAAACCGCACGATACGAAAGTATCTAATCCTTATTCAACACAGGCCTCAGAATGTCAAACTCTTGAACCTACACAGTACAAGTCCTTCTTGGAATAGGAGAAACCCAAGCCACAAGCGCAAAGGACCAAATAAATTCACCCACAAAGTGATACAAGCAATATCAAAATACATAAAAATGAGAGAGACAAGTACATCAGAGTGTGAGAAGAGATAAATCCTACATTGAAGTTCCGAATGATGTATCGAGATATCATTTAGATATCAACGCTTCACTACCACCGAGCCGGTCTGCCTGTCAGCCATTACTACTGTGTTGACCCTGAATGGATAGAATCATCAATCGAACTTGATTACATTCCAGATGTTAAAACTGCGGGAGACCTGACGGATGAGAAACTTCAAGCCTACTTCGAGTCTGAAGCCGAAGAAGAAAGGACATGATGATCAACGCTCATATCGATAACATCATCATACGGGAACTATTTATGGATATGACCGACACCTCCTCACGCTCTCGCATGAAACGTTTTTTACTTCGTATGTGTTCGCCGACTTTCTTGTATCATGAGAGACCACCCCAAACTTGCGGTGAATCACTTAGTATCCGCAGGTAAGCCACAACCACTACAGCTACGACTGCTAACCGATCTTGAACTCGCGTATTACTCTCACAACAATAATGTGAAAGAATACATGAAAAGAGCCATGAACGTCGCTGAAGCTTTTCATATCGTCGACAATGCCCCCACTTCAACTTCGCGAAGCCCAAAATCTCGTCCAGGACCATCAAGCTTTGACTCAAGAACCACGAAAGAGAACAAAACCATCCTTGCAGGGACACCATCTTCTGCACGTTCCTCTCGCAGGAGTTCTGCAGGCCAAACTTTGCAGGACTTCTGCAGGCCAAACTTTGTCGTTCTGTCCACATCCACCATGCATGGAAAAAGAAGAACGGAAGTAGATCGACGGTTACGAGAAATACAGCGATGCAGAGAAGGCAACTCTGAACGCCGAAATCCGAGCAGAGATCACAGCCCGAAAAGGTGCAGACGGACCGTCGATTAGCACAAGATCACAGAAACACAGATGCAACTATGTAAGGTATAAAACCTTAGGGCGTCTACGCCCATCTGCGCAGGCTTCAGGAGCTAGCTGCTCTATCACCGTATCAGATGGAACTTATTCGATGGATTCAACTGGTAGAGATGACGACGGAAGTGACGACACTATTTCATCTCCGAAACGCGCAGAATATGCTGCTATCAAAGGCATTGGAAAGAATTCAGCCATCCACACCGTCAAAATTGCGGTCGCGCTGACGAAAGGTAAAATGACATTGCCGAACAGGTCTCATTCTCCCCGTCTGGATTGTACCTCGCACAATTCTGCATCTGGCATCTGTAAACCTTACGCTACACAGCATTTCATTCTTAGTGGCAGACGATGACCTAGTTTGTGGGGCCCTCTTAATAGGCAGACCAGTTCTGGAACCCCTTCACGTGGAAACCAATACGCTCCTGAACAATAAAGGGTTCGCCTTGAGCGGCTCGGACTGCTCCATGGTCGGCAATCCCACATCTACCGATAGTTTCGGATACGTAAGCCGGCTAATGATCGCCTGTTTGAACGGAGAAGCCCCCTACAGACACATGCAGCTTGACCACAGCCGACAAAGGGTGAACTAGAACTGAGCCCGCCGTGACGAAAACCCCCTCCCAGACCCGGCGCTACTCGATCCTGTGGACATCACCCAGCATGATGAATTTCGCGCTGCGATAATGACATCCTGAAAACTGTCGCTGACAACCCAATAGCTCCAAGAGACGCAGAACAACTAAAAAACTGGTCGACAAGCACGTCGACATATTCAGAACCCCACTTAGATCTGGATCCGCAGCCAAGATGACCTCATTAAAGATAACACTGACGGCGGATGATAGACCCATTCGCGTGCGTTTGCACAAGTATTCTCAGGACCACCGGAATGTTTTGACCCATTTCGTCTCACAGCTCGTTCGTATTGACATGGTGTACCCAAATCCGTCCCCTTCATGGGCTTCTGCACCGCTTATTGTGCCAAAAAAGGAACGAAACGATTTCGATTCACAGTACGGAAAGGCTTGGGGGGTTCTGATGCAAAGGCACGCTGCAGCAGTTGTCATGTCCAATGCGACCTGCTTGATGGCTGGAGTGAATTTAGTATTTTAGGGAGCGTAGTTTCTTCCTCATTAATGTGTTCGTATACACTTTGAGTCGATTGTGGTTGTCTGGAAAACCATGGATAGATCGGATATATCTTCCAAGAGTAAAACACCCAAACGTTCGCCCAAAAGATCCCCCAGTAGATCTGCGCTTAGTGAACCAGTTCACAGTATGACATCAGTTTCCTATACTAAACATCGATAAAGAGCTCCTAAAGCTCGCAAAATTGCGTTTTTTGCTTCTTTCGATATCTCTCCCTGATACTGACATTTTCTCCTCCATAAGGACTTACAGGAGCTCCAATCATTCATCACCCCTGAAGTGTATTCTCCCCAACTTCAGTTCTCCACGGAACGACCACCCCACCACACACCTTCAATTGGTTCTCGCCTCATTTTTCCCAAGCAACTGGTGCAGCAGCTACTGTACTGGCTGGGTGACATCCTTTTACACAGTGTAACTGTCGAGCACCTGCTTAACAAAATCGAACCCATATGCCAAACATGCCCACACAGTACTGCATTTGACTAAATCACAAGAAGTGCATTCTGTTCGCGAAATCCATTCAATGGTGTGGACGAATCGTATCAGCAGTTGGTATACGTCACAATCCACGCCATCTTGAAGTATTCATCAACCTGGAAACGCCGACAACTGGAGCGCGTTTGCAGCAATTTATCTGTGCCATGCAGTGGGTTAAGACGGGTATTCCCAACTTCATCAACATTAATTCCCTACATGTTTTCATGGAGCGCATCTACCAATAAGCTGGGAAGCTCACCAAACGAGCCGTCGCGACTGTACAGCTAGCCACTTAGTACTGGTACAAACAAAATTGGAAAGCTTCCAACGCTGCAAAACGCTCTGGTCGACTTGGTCACACTAGTACACCGCTATGAAGACCAGAGACTGTGGATCTATACCGACGCTTTGGATTCAAACTGGCAGGCATTGTCACACACGTCACCTATGACGACCTCCCCAAGCCACACAAAGACCAACGTCACAGCCCCTCGTATTCCTCTCGAGGCGTTTTAACGTGACACTGCTGGCTGATCAACGTTGGAAAAAGAAGGATTCGCCATCATGGCCGCAGTCGAGCGCATGCATTGGCTGACAGCAACCGCTGCTGGTTTTGATCGCTCTATGGATCACAACAGCCTTATCTTTCTCTTCGACACATTATCTTTAATCCCTAACCTCAGCCAATCTTCAACCAACCAGGTCTTGGGATGGGCAGTCAGACTCAGTCCCTCCTCATACAAATGTGTTCACATCAGCTGTTAGGACAATGTGTGAGCCGATAAGCCCACCCAATGAACCACACTGTCCAAGACCGCCGGGTAACCATATCCAGTCTTACCCTTCACTAGTTCTGAGGAGTTTTGCTGGCCCACGCTGAATTAAATCGCACAGGACCAGCACTGCAACGATAGCGAGCGTCCGCACAACTTGACAAAAGACCGAAGGCATTTGGCGATCCTCATCGGGAGCCATCTAGATACATGAAACTGCTGAAAATTTACAGCTACGACTGTGCATCATCGCGCACACCGGACGCTTAGGCCACCGTAGACAAAGGGATACTTTGAAATCACTTCTCAAACATTATGAATGGAAAAACCTACGCGACGACGTCCGAAGTTTCGTACACGTCTGCATTCATTACCTGACGACCACAGGCGGCGAAAAAGTTGCGATGCCCTTCGGAACAGCTCTGCACGGACAAAGCCGAACGACCTTCTACGGTTCGACTACATCAACATTGAACAAAGCCCAGCAGGACCAAAATACGTCTTAATGCTGCTTGACGAACACTCAGACTACAAATGGTTCTTGGCCACTCCTAGCACATCCGCTGAGAATGTAGCGCTGATAATTGTCGTCTGGTGTGCGCGGCAGTTTCCCCTCAGGACTGATGTTAGACGGGCCATTGCACTTCAAAAACGAAACCATTCGTCTTATCACCAAAGCCTTGCGGGCTCCGCACCATTTCACACTGCCCTACACACCGTGGAGCAATGTTGCTGTGAAAGACTGGGCAAAGAAGTGGTACGCACTTTTTGGGCCCTTGTTTCTGAACTTCGAATGGAGTTCAAGTAGTTACCTGTCGTTTAGGGCGCGCTGAACACTGCGCAATCCTCTCAACGTCCAAAACTTTCTCCCATCATAGCCTTTCTTGGCATGAATGCTACTTACTCAATCAGAGCTTTCATCCGGACGACGACATCTACAACAATGACAGTGTCCGAGGCTCAGATGTAACGCTGCATCAATGTTGCATAAATGCAGAAATGCGTCACTCAGCTTCAACTGCCTGTACAGAGCTCACTTTCACAAAAGTGGCAACTATCACGATCGTCTGGAGTGCTCTGAAGCATCCACGACATAAGTAGCGCAGTCCAACTGGGTAGCAGTCAACTTAGATTGGCCTTCTTCGCTTGCGCCATACCGGCGCATTTAAGACGCTGAGGCCTCGCCTTCCGGTAAACCTCTGGGGGTATCGACCCTTATGCCTCCCACAAACTTTCACCATCATCCCGCGCGTTCTTACGAACTCTGCTCACTGTATTAGATTTTTTTCAGAAGTTATTGTGTGATATCAACCTTCAAGGTATGTCGGAAGCGCAAGCCTTTAGGTAGTTGCCCGATTTACTTGATAGAATCTTCCGACCGGTTTTGGAAACGACAAAATTTGAGCAGAGAGGAATCATTGCTTGACCAGAGGCTCTCCAATGGCTTCTCATAAGCTTTGCAACGAATGTTGCCATTCATAGCGCAGTTATGCAACTGCGTGACATCAAGCAACTTCCAAATGAGGATGAAAAGACATAATATATGCGTCTGAAAGGCGGTTTACACCTTTGGAGTGATATTAAAAACTTAACAAGAGTTAATAAAAATGTTTGTCGACGGTCTTGATAATATCACTTTTTCCATTGTTGCGAGGTATCGCGACTTGAACAAAAAGATTTCCTTTTTAGAACTTGTAAACTTCGTCCGACCGAAGGAAGACGCTGTTATAACAAGAGTTCATTCACATACCCGCAGGGTTTCCTTTCACAGGATGGCTAAACCATCTACCACGAAGAGGGCGTCCTCACCACCACCGAGGACACTTCATCCAAGGTGGATTACTAATCGAGCTTCTTTGAACCTTTTACAGTTCTTGTTGGACTCAAAAGAGTCTCAATATTTATGCTCTTATGGCCCACCACAGGAGATAATGCACTTCTTACAAGATGGAACATTCGAAGTCCCTTCCTATTCGGAAGAACTTAGTGTTTCACAAGAAACGAGTGCACTATCGACAATAGTCTAACCATCATTAGCCTTACAAGGCTCCTCAAGGATCGAAAGGTCTCAGGCTGTTCCTTGTCAGGATCATCGCACCAGGCAGTATCGCCCGGATGTGTCCAAAACCCCCTATCAGTCGCCTCACCAAACCCAGAAGAGACATGTTATCATTTGCGATGAGTTTTAAAAGCATGGATATGTGTCTTCCGATTGCTTACATCACGTGACGGATATGAAACCGGCTATGAAGAACTACTAAGCTTTATCTCCAATGGGAAGTCCAATGTGCTCACCACAAGATATAAGAGAGTTCGCCAATTCTTGACCCAACAAGCAACAAGCACCCCGGCAAGGAGGTCTGTTTTGGATAGTTATAATACGGCTAAATATAGCGCAGTCCAAGGGTGGTCGAATCTTCAACATGAATCAGTTAAGCAAGTGCAAGTGGTCATAAAGACCCAATCGAAAGCCTAGAAGTGGGAGTTCCCATTGAGAGGAAAACGTTGCCACGTTTCACTCTGGGGTATCGCCACCCGCTCCCATGACCAGACGGAGCACATTGAACAAAGCCTTTTTTGAAGGCAAACCCGTAAAAAAATCTGTTAATATTATTGCTGTAGTGCAATGGCCTACTACTTTGTTGATACTGAAGAGACTTTTGGTCCAGCACCAAGATCCTATACCCGGATTGTATCTTTATCTCGGTAAGAGAAACTAAAATTTATGTACACATTGGAATTATGTTAACACTCACGAGAAGAGCATTAGTGGTGTTACACACTGGCGCCGGACCGAACTTCATAAGAAGAAGTAAACTCCACCAGGAGATGGAACATCAGACTCGCTCAGGTCTGTTGCTACACATCTGCGACGATCTTTTCTCTATGAGAGGAACAATAAAATTGCCAATTACGGTGGTAGCATGATTACAATAATGTAATCATGTGCGTGGACTTCGTAGTGCCTGATAGATAAAAAAACACCAGTCATCCTTGGTACAGAGTATTACAACAGATTTTTTACGTAAATAGGCCGAGACTTAGGAAAATCGAGCCCAATGACGTTTCATTCGTTCCTATTACTACACGACCTTCGAAAAAGGCAGGATTCAATTTTCCAGTTCCCCAGGGACATAAACCCGGATCGCAAAAAAGCGGATAAGTAACAAGGCGCGTTGTGCAGAATGATTCACGGTTCCTTCGGAATCTTAGATGGAGATTCAAGTTACCTCTGATTGGTATGGACAGTTGGTTGTCCAATCCTTTACCAAGTTGTGCGGACTTCACGGTATAGCTGTAGCCAACGGGATTTTACAGATCGAGAAGGACCAACCATTCAAGTTACTTTTCGCAAACCTTTGCCAAGTATCCTGAAAGAATATGCAAAAATCGAGTGGTTGCTACTACGCATCCACACCCTATGGCCACGATCCAGAATCCCATTAGGACAGGTGAGATGGAAAAGCGTTTAGACAATTACCACGATAATGACTCATGCGAAGCATTAATAGTTGCAGAAGCAAAACATTTAAGCACCATGAAGGTACCGGAAGATACTTTAGTCAAGGAAGTTACATAAACAGAAACTTATGAAGATTATAGGAGAAAAGGGTAAATAAGCTGTATTAAATGAAAATGAACTCTTCGTAGTTCATGACGTTTACTTGAGTCACATTGTCGATGCTCCTCGAGAGCAGTTTCAGAAAATATTGAGGAAGTATTCCTAAATTTGAGATAATTCCCTTAGGGGAATTAATAATACGAGACATCATATTGACCATGTCCCAGAGACCCCATCTATTCCTCAAGCACCATATCCTGCAGGCCATAACGCCAGGGAAACTGAGAAGACAAGAAGTCCAAAAGATGCTCAAGGACGGAATCATTGAACCGGCGCAGTAAATGTGGGCTTCACACATATTACTACTTCCAAAACCATTTGGATCTTTGCAGTTTCTTTATCGAGTATAGGAAACTGAATACAGTTATAATTAAGGTAGTAAAGGGAATTAATTTACTGTGGTAGATATGTGGGTTGGTATCCAGTAAATTTGTACCGAAGCGTAGATATCGTATCATTGTCAAGCCAATTGCGAAACCGTACGATGCGTCGAAAGCTGTGGATGGCACTCCAATCTACCAGAAGGTAGAAGGAAGGCCAGCCAGCAAACAAGCGGCATTGGAGGTTACTCTCAAAGCGGAGTGCCGCTGTAAAAGAATGGCTCTAACCTTCGAAAACCGTTCCATTGCGCGGGTGGCAACGGTTCTCGCGAGTTCCTTGACGACAGAGAACGCCGCCGGATGCCAACCTCCTAGCTTTGAGAGTGGGACAGGAACCTGCCTGTTTCTCCCAGGCAGCTCAGCAAGGAAACCTTGGTATTTCCGCTGCTTCTCTGCGTGAGCTGCGTTGAGGCTTGTGAGTGGGTTGAAGGCCCTGGCTCTTGCGTGGGAGGGAGCGAGCGGTTGACAAAGGTTACGTCGAAGTAATCCGTGCCACCGGCGGCTCCCATCGCCCTGATATCTGGCCTCGTCCTGTTTTGGTAGTAAGGTTGCTTACTACCTTTGGCAATTAAGGTTGCTTATCCTATAACTCGTATGGAACTTTTTATTGAATCCCTAGTGTCTATACGACCGTGCTCCGTCCTCATATGAGGCACACTTTGTCCTCATATGAGGACAGTTTCCGTTACATTTTGGAAAGGTAAATGTTTTGGAAGGCCGAAATTTTTACTGGAAAACAGGGTTTTCATGTTAAATTACAGTACAGTAATTTTTACTGTACGTGCGCCCTCGTTTCTGAAACCCCCCACGATAATACGAACTATTTTTCCTTCCAAAACGTAATCGTTTTCACAACTTCTTGCGAAGAGAGGAAGCAGGTGAAGGAAAATTGCTCTAGGCTTATCCGAGTTCAATAATCTTGAAAAGTTTGTTTTGATCGGCCATCTACACTCATGAACTAATGCGGAGGGACAAGAAATTTTTTGAGGTAAAAAAGAATTGTATTGAAAAAAAAGGGCTGAAAGTTGTCCTCATATGACGAAAACGGTCCAATAGACACTAGGAGATGCAAACGTTTTGAAAATATTGGATGCTAACTGGGGTTATCTGCTAGTATCTGCCGCCAGAAGATCGGGGCAAAAGTAAGTTCTCAGGCCACAGCGGACTTAACCATTTTAAGTGGATGCAATTTTGTTTAATTAATTCACCAGCTAAGTTTCAACGTGCTGTTCACACACTTTTGTTACTGTTCAAGTGAAAACCATGTCAATTGCACCTTGATGATGTCATCATCGTTTCCCGTACCGGGTAGGAAGATACCCACCATGTAAATGCAGTATTGTAGACTCTTAAAGGACAGTTATTACTTTCAAGCTGAGAAAATGTGATTTATTTACAGATAAAATCAAATTTCTTGGTCATTTTATTAAGCCACGACGGCTGAAAATAGATGAAAGCCGTCTTATGGTCTTGCGAGAGACAAAGATGCATAAAACGGAAATTCAGCTACTACGCTTTTTGGGTCTGTGTACAGACGTTTTATCAAGGATTTAAAGCTCATTACGCATAATTTGAACAAAATCTTTAGGAAATGATAACCATAATTTACGACATTTTGATCCCAGTGAGGAACAGGAGTTCCATGAATTGAAAGAGGCGGTACTTTCGCCAAAAGTATTGGTGTTATCTAAGACAAGGCTTCCTTATTGTGTTGATACCGATGAATCGAAGTTACAGCTTGGAGCTGTTTTATTTCAGATTCACCGCAACAGTGAACGTAAATCTTTAGGATTATTTTCAAGCACCTTACTGGGCGCCGAAACAATATATTATGTTACAGAATTTGATTAAAAAGCGCAAATATGGGGTTCAGACCTAGTGGGGCCTTATTCGATGATGGAAAAGTTCATTGTCAACAGTATTCATGCAACTTCGGATGGTTGATGGACTTCATTGATCCATCAGGACGTTAACCGCGATTTCTTCTACGCCTTAGTGAATATGACTTTGAAGTCAAGTACAAGAAGGGTCATTCTACCACCCAAGCGGGCGCACTATTACTTTTTGAGACTGGGAGAGCACCGAATGTTGAAGTCAACGAAGAGGCACTATGTTTCTTGTGTGAAAAAAGTAAATCATGTCTTTTATGCGAGGAGAATAAACCAAGAGGTCTTCCTGAAGAAGTTGCCGATGTCTACGATGAAGTAGTAGATTAAGTACTCTAACTCCAGAGCCCCACAGAATACGATGCGTTTGTTGCCATAACTCCCGAGACTTAGTACATGAGCAAGATTCAGATCCACTGTGCAAAGCATTGAGAGCTAGACTTGATAACGGAGAACAAATAGTGTTATCCATGGATACGAAACCTAATGAAGGATAATTGCGTAGCATATAATCAAAAAGGATGAAAGTTGTCATTTAAATGTCTTTGCAAGGGCAAATACTAAAAATAGAGCATTATAACCCAACCACAAGTTATCGAGGAGAGAGATGGATGAACGAGTCCTTATCAAAGGATTATTTGTGGCCTTCCATGGCTTTAGATTGTTATGCCGCTGTGTAGCATTGGTCAATAGGTGCCTGCAATCTGGTTAAGTTATCGAGAACTGTAAGGTGATAAAGATTTTTCCACCTGATGCTCCTTTCGAGTTTGTTGCGATAGATATTCTCGGAGAAATGATCAATACCAAACGTTGTCATTGATACCTATTGATAGTAAACGATTGATATTCGAAACTAGTTCGAACTTTTCGTTTGAAAAAGGATCTCTGCGACATCAATATTATTTGCCTTTGTGCACCATTGGGTGTTTGTCTATGGGCCAACGGACAAGTTACTATCCGACAACAAGAAGTAATTCACTGCAAACGTCTTCCAGAACATTTCTAAGATCCTAGGTATCCCATCAATTGTTTACAACAATCTATCACGGGCAGGCCAAAGGCCAAACTGAAATGTTCAACTGACCTCTCATCACGGCCTTGAGGCACTCTGTCGCTGACCACCCAAAGGATTGGGATTTTTCACAGATGTGTTGACGTACGCATACAATAAACGAGTCCACAGGACTACAAACATAACACCCTCTGATTTGGTATTATCAAGGGCTCAATAAAGCTCGGTATTAAAAGACCAGCTTTTTTGGAAGATTTTGGGACCGAGAGGCAGTATCACTTGTAGGATCAATCAGGGTTGAAGTGCCTTTTGCCCACCGCAAGCGCTTCTATACAGAAGGAACAAGCAAGTTATAAACGTAGCTTTTATGAGAGGCTACGACAGCCCAACTACGACATTCCAGTAGATTCTAACGTGTTCCTAAGAAAGGAATACCTCGAGGATCAAGACCGCAAGCATAAGCTAGCATAGGTCACCAAAGGACCCTGCAGAGTAAAGGAAGTCAATGATGACACCGTTTTATCCAAGATGGAGACATGATGGAGTGACTCTCAAGAAACCCGGTTGGATTACCTCCCAGTCCCCTGGCCAGGGTAAATGAACCGGAAATCAACGCCCAAAATACAGAAGACACTCAATTGACACAACAGAAAGCGATTTTGCAACGTCGAAAGGTACCACCAAGTATTCCACACAGTATCGCGAGATGTTGCTGCTCTTCAAATGGGTGTTTTTACAAAGGGTTGCCATATAGAGCTTACAGGTTGCGCAACTCGAAAGTATCTCTCTCTTCGAGACGCCGAATCGCAGTGCGAAAGATCCGTCGTGACATACCCCCGAAGTTTCGTCATGAGATCACCTTTAGAAGTCAAGAAGCCGTCTTGGTGTTGGAATTCTCGCCAAGTTCGTCAAAGAGTTGATATGCAAGAGGTTAATGAGGCACGAACCTTTCGTGTACTCCCTAAGTTTCCAAGTGGAATCGATTTAAAGCATTTGACGTCCGTTTCTACGACCACCGGAGGCCACCATGGAAGGATCACCGCCTGGTCGGAAGTAGTTAAATGGCTTCTGCGAAGCTTCGTTAAATGGCTTCTGCTAAGCTTCGCCACCAATGAAGCATTAGGAGGATCGGTAACAGTCCTTGGGGGAGTGAATCAGCATCCTTCAGAGGATGAAACTGAGTTTTACATTCGGTTAACCGAAGCGAATAATCGCTGTGGTAATGTCAATACCATGGACAAGCAGATGAAGATGTTCGTCGAAGGTTCAAACACGAATCATAGGACAATTCTATCGCAATATAGCCAAAATAAACCGGAAGCTCCTTTCTAAAGGTTAGTCAATTACGCAAAAGAGCAGGCTGCTGCGATTTGGGTAGGAAGTAACCAACCTAAGAAGGTCACTCTAAAAGAACGAAAGAAGCCCAGAAGAACCAAAACTATACATAAGAATGTGAAGCCTCGTGGTTCTGTTCGCCTGGTTTATTCCGTTTCCGACTCAGACAATAATTCGGCTTACGCCCCTAAGGATGGTGGACACGCTGAAGCGCTCGTTTTTGGACAGCCCAGTAGCTACTCTCCAGAGTATAAAACTACACGGACAGCTCTCGTGGGTCTTACAGACATCTTCAGATTAGAACTGGAAGTTCTAGTGACATATTGTCATTGACCGCTCGACCACAAGATCACACACCCGCACCAAGACTCCATATGGAGGACAGGAACACACGCCAAACGCATCCAAAATGGGTTGGCCGTCCGTCTCCTAAAGGATCAACTCGTACGTTCATTCCGCAGGGAGGTTCGAGCAAGCATGATGCAATCATTTGCTATACTTTCTATAAAAAGGGACATACGTCACCAAATTGTATTGTTCCTTTCAAGGATTGGCATAAGGTGGTTGTCAAATATGAGATGCTCTCACCTATGGAACTTTTGCGAATGATTTCGAAGAGTTACCAACAGATTAAAAGTTTATCAAATCTCTGGAGGGAAATAAACCAGAAGTATCCGCCGCCGGATCAAGTGACAAGCCGCATTGCTCATCTTCCGTTCGAAGGTCCGACGATTAAGAAGGGCACCCTTCCCGAACACAACAGAAGACGTTTCGCTTAAGCAGATGGAGACGGAAACGTCTCATGCCCAGCATTCTGAGCTAATGAAGTCGTCAGCGGCAACATTTTTGTCTTCGGAGACTAAGCTAGCTCAGGGCTCGAAGCCGCTACCTGCGTACCAAATTGTGACGTGGAATATATATCATTTGCTTTATATCAGTCGCCGTGCCGTCGCCTCCACCGCTTCGCTTCTCTCGCGATGATGTTATTGTTTAAATGCATGAAATAAAAGGTTTACGCCAACATAGGCCCTACTGTATCTCTGATGAGACCAGCTATTGCAGTGCTCGATACCGGAGCTTGAAATAATTTGATCCGTAAGGAGGAACTACCAGCGATGGTGGAGAAGCGCATAGCGCGTAGTCCCTCCTGGGATATTTGGTATGCGAATAACCGACCCCTGCGTACTATAGGGTCGCTCGAGATGCCGGTGAGGCTTGGTCATTTCGTAACTCTGGGAGAGTTAATTTTTTTGACAACTTATCGTTACATTTATAGTAGGCGCAGATTATTTCAACATGAGGCCATATATACCTTGTAAGAGGAAAGCGGTGCTTGAAGACTATTCGGAAATACCGATTATAGGACGGTTCGCACAGCGCCAGCCGAAGCCTGAGCTTCGTACCGCCGGAAAAAATGAGAATAAGAGGGCTAGGATTCCTCTGTAGGTGAGGATTGCGAACTCTATAAAGATCGAGCCGGGGTCGCAGACCTTCTTAACATATACATCCAAGGAGAGTGGCTCAGTTGTCGTCCAGCCTTATGGATCTTTATACGAGAAACATAATATCTGCCACGAATGGTATTATTTAAGTCAATATCAACAAGCCACTGAAGCCATTGATAGGCATTTTCGGGATGTGTCCTGTCCAGGTTCCCAATAACCAAGTGAAAGTAGGGCTACCAACCCATCCAAAACAGATACACAAGGCCCTCTCATAATAGTTGACGTCCTGGCCTTGAAGAAACTCCAAGAGTGGAACAAAAAGAGAACCCCACCATGGGTACGCAGAATACCATAGATTCAGAAGATAGCCTGTTGAATAAACAAAAGGATGCTATATATCAAGACCAACAACAAGAAACTATTAGGTTTACTCCGTAGAGATATCTTTCAAGCGAATACTTGAGCTGCCACCACCGCATGTTGAAGATCTTGACTTAAATCAGGTGCCACCTAGTTTGAAAGACCGCTTTAGAGAGATGTTGCCTAAATACGCAAGTATGTGGACGGTACTCTCGGGGAAATAAAAGTCGTGAGTCATCATATAGACTTAAACAGAAACCCGACTCATCGCGCAAGAACCCTACAGGGCAGGCCATAAGGCAAGGCAAATAGAAGACCAATGGTCCAGAAGATGCTCAAAGCAGGGTTCATTGAATCTACGCAGTTCAGGTTGGCAAGCTCAGTACTCCTTGTCCCCAAAATGGATGGGTTTTAATTCTTTTCCGTGATCTTTAGGACTTCAAACGCCGTGGCGGGCAAGGGTAAATGACCTTTGCTTCATATGGACGAGTTTTTTGCACTTTCTTGTAGATAAGATGCTATTCTTCGCACTCGATGCCATTTTTGGTTACTTAAAATGCTTTAAACGGATGAGGATGGTCATAAGACGGCATTTTCCCAGTCATTATGGTTCTTTCCAGTTCAATTGTGTGCCTTTTGGATTTATAAACGCACGAGCTTCCTTTTAGAGAATGATAGAAATCATTCCCGCGAAGTTCAGTTGGAAGACTGGTCCCCTGTATTTAAAAGACCATATAAGCTTCAGCTCGAGCTGAAAAAAAATTATTGACCACTTTCACGAGGTTACTGTAATACAAAAAATGGTCCTCCCCTCATTTAATACAGGAAATGGTCCTCCCTTCACGTAATACAGGAAATGGTCCTCCCTTCACGTAAGACAGGAAATGGTACTTCCTCGTGTAATCCAGCAACCTACAACGATCCGCCCCTAACTTCTCAACCGTCATTTCCAAATTTACTTCCATTTTATCTAGATATTTTTATACTGTATTTAACCTCTGAATCGGACCCCGAATCAAGTCCCTTTTCCCTTTTAGCTTACCTCCTCCTCCAAATTCGCCTTTTTTTGAGAAGAAGGGCGCAAATGCACTATTGCAAAATCCCTTGCAGATTTATTTTACCTATTCCTAATCTATAGAACCTGCCCCGGGAGCCTATTTAAACCCCTTTATTCTAAGTTCCAAATGCCCCCGATCATTTTACTCATCACCCCTCTCCCCCCACACACCCAAAGCACCCCACATTGCCTCCTGTTCCCCAACTTCTATCACAATGAGCAACCTTCGCCCCTCTGTCCCTATTTCCAAAAACCGCCCTTCCCGTTCCATCAATGGCCTTCGTCTCGCCGCCTACGGGCCAACCGATGCCGACGACTACATCCGGCGGCAAACAAAGAAGCAAATCATCGAGTTCGTGCGCCGCCTCTTCATAGAAGAAGAAGCGAGGGAGGTAAGTCCGGGAGAGGCTGAGAAGGTCGAGGAGGAGAGCGGGGAGTCCTTCGAGGAATGGTTAGCCCCTGAGCTAGTGTACGAGGATCAGGAAGATGAGGATGAGGAAGGATGAGGAGGATGAGGAGGATGAGGATGAGGAAGAAGAGGATGAGGAGGAGGAGGAGGATGAGGAGGATGAGGCAACAGGGGGCATGGAAAGTGTTGGACCGGTGGGGCCTGGAATAGAGAGTATGGATCAAGTTGTGCCCACGATGGAACCGGATGGAGATATCTTTAGTAGTCTAGATATCTCCCAGGGGGAAATAGAGAGTTGTGAGCCATTCGCAGATATTTGTGGGGACTGCTTGGACAGCATGGATATTTTAGAGGAGTTGTTTGGATCTGATTTAGAGAATGGGAAATAAGAGGACCAAATTAATTGTTAGTTTCTTAAGTATCTTTTGCTTAGAGTATATTGTCCACACAAAGTATTTTTATGCATTTCTTAGTATCTTCTGTAGTTTTGTTCGGACTTTAGGGGTAGCCAAAAGTCTATATAAGCTGAGTAAACTGCTTCCTCATGGAGAGGTCAAGCAAGTTGGCAGACAACTTCAAGCCAAGTCCCGAGTAGTAGGAAGTTGAGAGTCAACTTCAGACCCAAGAAAACTTTTTCTTACGCTGGTCGCAGAGCGTCAGTGGTAGACCCTGCCCCTTTTATACTTGCTTGTAGCTTTCTCAACTCTCTTCTATATACACTCCCTTTTGTTCGTTCAACAATACCACGGCAGCACTTTTGTCGCTCGCAACACCTCCTTCTCAGGGTAATCGGTTCTGAGGATCTCTTCCCCCGCCGATTTATCCCTATCATTTGGTACTCTTGTGGAGGGGGTTGCACCCGAGGTATTCGAGTTGAGCAGTAGTAAGGAACACTTCGGGGGATTTCTTTTCTGTAATCATGGATCTCAACGCTGCTCGTATAACGTTCACAGGGGCAAGACTGAAGACGTTGAGGAGTTTCTTTACACATATGTCAACGTTGTGATGCGAGAGAAGGGCGATGAAGAGAAGGCCGCAAGTATCTTCGCCTATCTTCATGGTGACGCAAAGCACAAATATAAGTCCAAGTTTATCGACGGGTGGTCTCTTAACGGGAATGGGCGTAACTTCGGTGAGGTATGTGAGTGGCTTGTGAAAGAGTATGCTAAGGAGGTAGAACCAGATGAGATGATGCCATAGAGGCCCGGCTCAACTTCGACGATTTGTTAAGCTCATTGGTGTACTTGTGTGATCTTTATGAAAGGCTGGGTTCAACGCCCAAGCCAAGTACGGAATGCTGCGTAAGGCGGCTATGGGGGATAAGCGGCTCTCCGATTTCCTCCTCATCAAGGGCCCTCACACTTTTGATGAACTGAAGGGTACCATAGTAGAATTTGTCAAAAATTCGGAGACGTTTCAGTCACTGAGTGAGGTACCGAGGGAAACCCGCACATCGATGTCTATCGTACATCCTGAAAAGAATTATCAAAGGCCGGCTACTAGTGCAGCGGCATTAGAATCTGTCAGGAGCGATGTCAAAAACTTGGAAGAAAGGTTGGAAACCCGATTCGATAATCGACTTGACATGATAACCTCGCAGTTGGAAAGCCTTACTCTTACCATTAAGAAGAACCAGTCTGGGGCCCCTAAGGCCGCAGAAGTCTGTTCTTACTGTCACAAGCCTGGACACTTTGCAAACAGGTGTCCTGATAATCCACATAGAAACACTCGTTGTGCAAAGTGCGGTCGATATGGGCATCATGAAAGTAACTGCTGGTCTAAAGACAACAGAAGAGCAAATTTATCGGAAGCGAGGAGTGAGTCAGGACCAGAGGTGAAAATCTTACAAAATAGAAGGGATCAAAGGTTGACGGATGCCGGTAACGTATCCATCGCTGAAGAGATTAGTCAAGTCAATGTGACAAAAAGGGATGGGGAAGGGAACATTTTATCGAAGAAACCTAGGCTAGAGTATGGAATGCTGGAGCATATCCCAGCACCTGTACCTCCTCGAACCAAGAGGTCTGATCAAGTTGTTCCAGGAGTGGGAGTCACTCCGGCCAAGAAGACGAAAAAGAGTAAGAAAGTTAAGAGTATCTCTAAGGACGTACTAGAGTATGTGAAGAGGTACAATTTGGTGGCTGAGCTTGCATCGGCCCCAACTGGGATAACGTTTGGTCAACTTTTGAGGGGCGACGCAGAGGATGCGAGAAAAGAACTCAAAAAAATTATCAGGTCTAATAAGTCCGCTAAGGGTAAGAAACTGTTTCTTCAATCGGCCTCGACAGCACCAAGACGTCTTAAGCTGGTACCAGTCAAAGTATTGGGTATGAAAACCCAAGCTCTCTTCGATTCGGGTGCTGTTCCAAACCTCATTTCAGAAACTTTGGTGACAGATCTAGGTCTCGAAATTACTCCAACGACTCGAAAAATAACTGTAGCGGATGGAACCGTCTCAAAATGCATGGGCACTGTTGACAAGGTTTCCGTGTTCTTTGGGGACTCTAAAGTTGATGTAGACTTTCTTGTCATGCCGGATCTCCCTTTTGATCATCTGCCCCCAAAGACTAGGGGACATGCATTGACTTGGGCAACCAAATGGTTTCAGTTAATATTGACGGCAGAACCGTGAAGATGCCCCTGGATTTCGACAAAAGCACGCATCCTGAAGATTTAAAAGAAACGGACAGTGAAGATTTCACTTCTAGCTATGACAGCGAAGATTCGGAACCAACTAACACTTTCGGAAGTGGAAAAGGGTACCCTCGGGGGTTAATGAACATGGCATGGGACGATTATGATTCCGGGTTTGAAACAGATGACGACTGGGATTCTAGGATAAGTTTGAAACCCGAATGTGTGTTTCTTTTTGCGATGATATCGAATCAAAGGACAGAATTCGGAGCATGAAAGAAGATTACCTTTGCAAAGAAAATAAGAATACGGCGAACTCCATATATGAAGATGTGAGCACGACGGAAGAGGTCCTTCAAAATATTGAGGTTGAGGATCAAGAAGAAAAAGGGCGCCAAATGGCAGAAATCCAAGGAAAAGTGCAGCACCTTCCCGCCCCCGCCTCACTGAAAATATCCGACATGTTAACATCTTCGAAGTAATTGCATGGAGCGTTTCAGATTTGAGACAAGCAAGTACCGGTTACTCACTCGTTCGAACTTACCGACACTCAACCGATTTACCACAAGCCTAGACGTCAACCGCCAAATAACCAATTTATCTCAGAAAATGTTACAAGTATGCTGAAAAATGATATTATTCGACCAGTTTCATCCCCATGGTCGTTTCCAGTTGTGGTCGCACCAAAGAAGGATGGAAAGCTGCGTTTTTGCGTCGATTACCGACAACTGAACCAGAGAATGATACCCGATCGATTTCCGATTCCGAACATGGAGGAGATCCTCGAGGACCTGAAGGACGGGAGATATTTCACCTCAATTGACCTTTACACTGGCTATTGGCAGATTCCATTGGATGAAAAATGTAAGGAAAAAACAACCTTTACCAGCAAAGCCGGTACGTTCAGGTTCGAAGTGATGCCTTTTGGTCTCATGAATGCACCAGCTACATTCCAAAGAATGATGAACGAGGTTTTGAAAGGACTTCCATTCGCAAGAGTCTATATCGATGATGTCGTCATATTCTCAGAACATTTGGATACGCACATCTCGCACGTCAATACAGTTGTGGAGAGGATATCGGAGTATAGCTTGAAAATTAAGTTGAGCAAATGCTTCTTTGCGAAAACTTCTATCCAATTACTCGGTCATATCGTCGACCAAGAGGGAATTAGAGTGGATCCAGAGAAAACGAAAAAAATAAAGTTGGCACCAAGGCCCGCTTCAAAGACGGAGGTCCGAAGCTTCTTAGGACTGGCCTCATATTACAGAAGATTTATCAAAGATTTCGCCAAGACTGCAGCACCGTTACATGCCAGCACTACGAAGAACGGAAAATTTTACTGGAACAAGGAAATGGAAACTGCATTTCAGGAGCTTAAAGATAAGCTATGTGTCCCCCCAGTTCTCATGTACCCAGATTTCAAGAGACCATTCGTTGTGGAGACAGATGCCTCAGAACGGTCTTTGGGTGCCGTTTTGTCCCAAAAAGATGAAAACGGAAGACTACACCCTGTTCAATTCGCAAGCCGAACTCTGAATGACGCGGAAAAGAGATACTCAGTCTGCGAGAAAGAAGCGCTAGCTGTCGTCTTCGCGCTGAAAAAGTTTCGCGTATACCTTTTATCACTCGAGAAATTTGTCTTGATAACTGATCACCAGGCACTTAAAACAGCATTCCAAAAGAAGGATGTACATCACCGCTTGGCCCGATGGCTCGACATTTTCGCAGAATATCGGTTTGAAATTGTGTATAGACCCGGACGCAATAATCAGCCTGCCGATTACCTATCCCGCTTGAGGGACGCACTGATTCCAAATGAAAAAGCTTCGGAGGACATCGTCGGAGTCGCCGAGTTGCAGTTGCCGAACGATAACGAGTACGAAGCTAATATTCACGGACTGATCAAATTCCTCGATGGACTAGAAATGAGAAAGGTTGATCTTGAACACCGAAATTGGGTACGCAGGAATCAAAAGGCTTTTACATTGTGGAATGGGAAACTTTTCCGGCACACTAAAGCCGGTCCCCGACTAGTGGCCCCTTTGAAAGAAAGAATGAAGATCTTGAGGACTTTCCATGATGAGCTAGGGCATTGGGATCTCGAAACAACCAAAAATTCGTAACTGAGAGATTCTGGTGGCCCGGTATCCATAAGGACGTCTATAACTTCGTGAAAAGCTGCGACAACTGCCAAAAATTCACTCCAATACGGAAGTATAAGACAACTCTAAGTTTTCCAGTTTCCGGTCTCTTTGAAACCTTCTCAATTGACTTCGCGGGCCGTTCAAGGAAACTTCTTCCGGAAACAAATATCTCCTTATAGGGGTGGAACATCTTACTGGATGGCCAATAGCAGTTGCAGTCGAGGAGGCAAATGCTGAGGTGGTACTGAGATTCATCGAAAAAGAAATAATTGAACCGTTTGGTCTTCCAAAAAGGATCATCTCGGATAACGCCCTTTGTTTTACTGCAACTTCACTGCTTCGTTTTTGGAAGAGAAAGGGATTCAGCTGAAGACCGTTCTCGCATACGCTCCTATGTCCAACGGGAAAGCGGAGAGGATGGTTGGAACCATCAAACGAGCAATATCGAAAACTATGTTGGAGAATGAAATCCAGTGGGAAGATGCCTTACCAAAAGTGTTATACGGCTACCGTCGAAGAAGAGGAAGAAATGGACGCTCACCATTCGAGCTAATGTACGGAAGGGCTCCTAGAATGTTACAGAGAGACATGGAAACAAATATTATCGATGAAGAGAGTAGGGAAGTTGAACTACTGGCCACCGAAGGCTGGAGATCACACCGCGCGCTAACACAGACAAGAAATAAGGATGCAGAACCTGCAGTCAGAACCTTTTCAGTTGGCTCTAAAGTACTTGTAGTACATGGAAAAGCAATGCAGCAGGCTGTGAAGTGGCCGGCCTTCCAAACCAAGTACTCGAACCCTTGCATCGTCACGGAGGCAAAGACACCCGCACTATCAGCTCTGTTCAAGCTCAGGGAAGAGATCAAGGAGGGCCATCCATGCACGTCGTCTGGTCCCTTACCATCAGAGGCCTGAAGAATTCCTTCTCACACAGGACTATGCGCAACCACGGGGCATACTCATCTTTAACTATAGAATGATTCCTATGGGAGGAAAAAGGGCCTGGGAATGGATCATCTCGGTTACGCGGGACTACTACGAACTCCACGTAATCATCCATTTCTACATTAATATATGCCTATGTTTTCGTACGTTGAACGGACCATTGCTACCTCAAGAAGATTTCCGACTATTAATAAGAGTTCTATTTTCATTCCAAAACGGAAGGTTCACGGAAGCAGGTCCAGAGTTTGTGGAGGTAATATATCATTACTCTATAGGAAGATATGGAATGGTAGCTGCTGGAGACTTGTCGCAAACGTATCTGAATATTATCCGTCCAATTTACGTATTTCTCAAGAACAACCAAGACGTGCGACTGAGAGGTTACGCCTTACCCCGGATATGGAATACAGGCTGGTCCCGTATCCTCTATGGGAACCTTACGTTTCTCCGCCACAAATTGGGAACGTTGGAGGCGGCGAGGATCCTCCTGAAGCAGTGATGATGACCAGAGGAGGACCTTCAGGAGACAACAACCCGCCCAGAAGAGGTTCCGGTCGTCCCCCGAGAGGACCTCGTGCAGGTCCCAGTACGTCAGGAGCTGGTCGCGGCCATTCATCGGGACCGTCCACCACAACTTCATCTCTAGCTTGCTTCACAACCATGCACAGCATACAGTCGGAAGAAGAAGATTATCTTTTTGGCTGCGCAATATCTCCGAGGATGCGAACGATGCGCAGGTCATTTCTTATTTCATGATAAGCATCTGTTTATGTTTTAGGGCGCTACATGGACCGCACTTATCTTACGAAGATTCGTTCTTGATGATGCGCGTCTTCTTTTCTTATCGACATCCATTCCTCCGGCATCTTCCAGAAGAGTTTGCATATCACATATATTTTTTCACTCTTGGAAGATTCGGAAGAGTCACGGAAGAAGAATGTATTCAACCCCACCTCGATGTGATCAAACCAATATATGAGGCTATGCTACAAAGTGAGGTACCAGTAATGCGAACCTACTTTTTAGAGCATCATATTGGTAATCAGTTGCATCCGTACCCGTTTGAGAGACCATACATCTTATCAATAAGACAGCGAACACTAACGGAAGCAGAAGAAGAGCAGTGACGACCCGGGACGTTCGCCTTGAGAAAGGGGGCGTGTAATACAAAAAATGGTCCTCCCCTCATTTAATACAGGAAATGGTCCTCCCTTCACGTAATACAGGAAATGGTCCTCCCTTCACGTAAGACAGGAAATGGTCCTCCCTCGTGTAATCCAGCAACCTACAACGATCCCGCCCCTAACTTCTCCAACCGTCATTTCCAAATTTACTTCCATTTTATCTAGATATTTTTATACTGTATTTAACCCTCTGAATCGACCCCGAATCAAGTCCCTTTTCCCTTTTAGCTTACCTCCTCCTCCAAATTCGCCTTTTTTTGAGAAGAAGGGCGCAAATGCACTATTGCAAAATCCCTTGCAGATTTATTTTACCTATTCCTAATCTATAGAACCTGCCCCGGGAGCCTATTTAAACCCCTTTATTCTAAGTTCCAAATGCCCCCGATCATTTTACTCATCACCCCTCTCCCCCCACACACCCAAAGCACCCCACATTGCCTCCTGTTCCCCAACTTCTATCACAATGAGCAACCTTCGCCCCTCTGTCCCTATTTCCAAAAACCGCCCTTCCCGTTCCATCAATGGCCTTCGTCTCGCCGCCTACGGGCCAACCGATGCCGACGACTACATCCGGCGCAAACAAAGAAGCAAATCATCGAGTTCGTGCGCCGCCTCTTCATAGAAGAAGAAGCGAGGGAGGTAAGTCCGGGAGAGGCTGAGAAGGTCGAGGAGGAGAGCGGGGAGTCCTTCGAGGAATGGTTAGCCCCTGAGCTAGTGTACGAGGATCAGGAAGATGAGGATGAGGATGAGGAGAGAGAGGAGAGGAGAGAAGAAGAGGATGAGGAGGAGGAGGAGGATGAGGAGGATGAGGCAACAGGGGGCATGGAAAGTGTTGGACCGGTGGGGCCTGGAATAGAGAGTATGGATCAAGTTGTGCCCACGATGGAACCGGATGGAGATATCTTTAGTAGTCTAGATATCTCCCAGGGGGAAATAGAGAGTTGTGAGCCATTCGCAGATATTTGTGGGGACTGCTTGGACAGCATGGATATTTTAGAGGAGTTGTTTGGATCTGATTTAGAGAATGGGAAATAAGAGGACCAAATTAATTGTTAGTTTCTTAAGTATCTTTTGCTTAGAGTATATTGTCCACACAAAGTATTTTTATGCATTTCTTAGTATCTTCTGTAGTTTTGTTCGGACTTTAGGGGTAGCCAAAAGTCTATATAAGCTGAGTAAACTGCTTCCTCATGGAGAGGTCAAGCAAGTTGGCAGACAACTTCAAGCCAAGTCCCGAGTAGTAGGAAGTTGAGAGTCAACTTCAGACCCAAGAAACTTTTCTTACGCTGGTCGCAGAGCGTCAGTGGTAGACCCTGCCCCTTTTATACTTGCTTGTAGCTTTCTCAACTCTCTTCTATATACACTCCCTTTTGTTCGTTCAACAATACCACGGCAGCACTTTGTCGCTCGCAACACCTCCTTCTCAGGGTAATCGGTTCTGAGGATCTCTTCCCCCGCCGATTTATCCCTATCAGTTACAAAGGTTCTCCAGGGCGCTGGAGTTCAGCTTAAGCTTCGAAAGTGTGAGTTTTTTGTAGAACGTATCAATTACCTATGTCCTATTGTTCGCCCAGGTACGATCGAGATCGATCAATCACGCATCGAGGCGTCGAAGAAAGCGGGCTATTCTATGACGCAAACACAGCCCAGAAGCTTTTCTGGGTTCTGTAACATCTACAGACGCCTCGTTTCGCTTATGTTAAGCAGTTGTAAAGAAAAACAGCCGATTCAGCTCGGAAAACTCTCGGCAGAGTGCAAGAAAGCATTTTATTTCCTTAGGGAGGCCATATTATCACCACCAAAAATGACTTTGCCATAAAAGAATTTTTCCTACTCTGATGACACTGACGCAAAGGTCTATCAGATTGCTTTCGCTTTGTTCCAAACCCACGAGGATGTCAGCGCGAGCCTGCAGGCTTCTTTCAAGGACTTTAGCATCTCCGGAAAAGAACTACTCCGTTTTGGAAAAGGAATGCATTTGAGTTTGTATGGGTTTTGCAACCCTAAAGGCGTAACTCTATGGAGCACTATACGTATAGTGTATACAGATGACCCATCACTGCGCTAGTTACTTAATATTACTGATCCAAAGGACGCTTGATTCTATGGCGTGTACGACTTTCTGAGTTTGAGTTCGAAGTCATTATAAGAAGAGCCGTGTGATGTGCGCAAATTCGCACACGAAAAAATCTAGATGAGGACCATAATTGTATACAGTATCGGAATTGGAAATATTTTACAGTTTTCGAATTTGCAAATATTTTTAATTTGGGTGAGTGTGGCAAATTCATCGGTTGATTTTTTTCATTTTAGGACACGCTGTCATAGTAGATGTCAGTACAGTTCCAGGTTGTGGGTGATACTACAAGTAGCTCTGAAAGTCTATATAATGGCCACATCAATTCCCACCCCTGGCCGATGGGTGGCTGCATGGGTATGGCTCCTAGATATTTACCTTGAGGAAATAACTTCTAACAGTCTCTGCTGGTTCACACGATTCCCTGAATGCATTTTATGGTTATTAGTATGTTTGTTTGAGACTTTTGGGGTAGCCAAAAGTCTATATAAGCGAGTAAACTGCTTCCTTTAGTGGAGGTGA